>JANAVB010044385.1:0-140215 GCA_029216955.1 Iris pallida
ATTTTAGTTTTTTGTTGAACTCAGAACTGATCGGTTGATCCTCATTTTGGTCACGATTAGCCATAACGGTGATATCTTTTGACCAAAGCGTGATTTTGCGGCACGGTCGATTCCAGCAGCACTCGTGGCACTGAAATCTACCAATGTGCACTTTCAAAATCTAGAGTTCACAGCGTTTGACTAAAAAGTCAATGTACGTCTTGATTTACGTGCCATGGTTTCCAAATTGAGAAACACGACTTTTGATGGCCAAACTTGCATGTTTAGATTATATTCAGATTATTATTAGGTTTTAATTGAATTATTATAGAATTAATTATTATTAGATTAGTAACCCAACTAGCCACTATTTAGAACTAGACATTAGAATTGATTTGTGGTTTTCGTGCACGGTTCGTGGTGCGATATGTGTTAGGTTGAAAGCTTCTAGATTAGCATCCCCTCATCCTCTTGTGGCTACGGTTTGTGCAAGGATTCAGGCAAGCGCACTTTCTGATTGCTTTCCGATTCATAGTAGTCTTTTCATTTCATGTCTACATATATCTTGCTGCTTGTTGACACGCTCGTCACACGGAGTAGTAGGAAGGAGAAATATCTTAGTAAACATGTGAACTATCCAGAAATATCCCCAAAATGTCTATTCTTGAACGATAGCAGCTGCACACGACACGTGCAGTGAGCCGGATTTACCCCCTAGCCGTTCACATGTTGAAAAGGATATTTCACACCACCTAGGTAGATGTCTTTTATTTTTCCTTTTTATCTCCACCGTGCCATGTCATCAGTTTCTTTCTAGTTTTTATATCTCATATGTTATTTTCATGTCTTGTTAATTCTATGTGTTTTCACATTGTCGTCGGTTTGTGTACTTGTTCCATTCCTGACTGGAAACTAATATTTTTCAGGTTAGCCGTAGATTCACTTAGCTTGGGAGATACGGGTGTACTTGCAGACAGAAACCTAGAAATAGATAGCAGTGGCATTATTTTCATTAATTGTGAAAGTTTGTATTTCTTTAAATATAAATCTTGTAATTGTTGTAATAATCCTAGAAATGTGAATGAGAAATAAATTTATTCTTTTGTGATTTTGAGCATCATGGCCGTGACAGCGTTCTACCGCCGACTCTGCGGCGTAGGCTGGCTTGGACACGTCTCGTATCCGAAAAAAACGGGTGCGGGTCGTGAGAAGTTTTGTGTGGCCCATGCAGGTCAGTCTTCGTAAAATATACGAACTCGCGGTAGTACCATATTAGTCGTACTGCTGCGAGCCTGCGCTCAGGAAATGTTCATTCAGAATTAGGATTAAAATAATTTAGGTAAATAACTAGGACTAGGAGTCCCTTGTTCGAATTGACCATTGGGTAGTTAAGGTTATTAGATAGGCCTTACAATTTAGATAACTTGCTAGATCCCTATAGGTACACTATTACTTTGATATGACAATGTGATCCAATGCGAGTATACTATTCGCTTAGTATGTTAGGCTTGCCTAGAATTAAGGCGTTGATTTTGATAAACAGTTCAATTTTCTTTTTAGATATAAATCTTATATCATAGTTTATAATTGCCTGTTTTTAAATTCTATTTTGCTGTAAGGAGTTGGTTTATAATTTCTGATTATGTTATTCCTGTACGAAATCAGAGTTAGATTTGATTTAAAGTTTCCCTCAGCAATTTGAAATGCATATGAAATAGATACTAGAGTGTTTGTATTTCTTTCGCTTTAATTATTTCCTCCATGATTAAATCTTTTATTTTAAATGTTGTGATTGATAGGACAAATACATACGCCCTATTTTTAGTCAACTTGTTTGAATCTCTAGAGGCTCGTGAATTTTACGGATATAGTTAAATGAATGTTAGATAGCTCAAAATGGTTAGACAGCAGCGCACTGTCGTCAATTATTAGAGAGTGGAGAATGTGGGTTCACTGCAGCCAGCAGCGCACTGGCGAGGCACAACCCATAGAATCAAAATCCTTTCGAAGAATTGTAGGTTCTGGATCATTGCTAAAACTATGTCCTAGTTGACCTCTTAGATCTTAAGATACCCTTGTGTCAATGTAAGGTAGAGTACCTGATAGCCTATCACCTCTGAATCACGAACGAAGGGTTGTCACAGCCAAAGTATATAGGCGAGGCATAAACCTCGGTAAAATGATTTCAGACGTGATTACAAGTTTAGGATACTATAGAGGATAGGGACTGCCCTGTATGACCCTAAGACCCAAAGCCAAAACTAGTAAAAGTTCTGGCAGTTGAATAGCGTGTCTTCCAACCTGGTCTTCCGTGGTCCTTGTGATCCATTGACGAGGTAATTGGCTGACACGAACATGGTTACCTAGAATATAGAATTTAGAGTTCCCTAACTCATTAGTCGACCAAGGCCTTATGAATAGAAGATAATAAGTTGACTGTATAAACAATAACACCAGGTAAGGAATTGACCTTCCCAAAACTCGAACTATTGTGCCTCCTTTCCAAAAATCTCGCCTATTTATATTTTGACTATCTTGACCAATGTCGCTATTACAGCCTAGTTTTGCAAGCTTACTCTTTTATCGAGCTTGATTCGAGACATATGTTTATTGGGGACGTCCGCTAACATATTGCCTAATCAGAATCAATGTATCACGGTCTGATCAACCATGATGCATTTGGTTCGCTCTTCATTTAATTACCCTACGTGGACTGGGATATAGGGATATCCAGGATCTCATCCGCGATTGCTTGACAATTCCTCTTGAATTATATATTAGCCTTTGAATCACGTAATTGTATTCAGTAACATCTTTCTTGAACTCCTTATTATTTTTGTCTTTCACTGACTAGAAAGACGAAAGCTTGTAATTGATAGATAGATATAGAGTATCCCCATGGCTATAATAGTGGTATACGCAAGGGTAACTACCATCGGCCAGCCAGGTGACTGGAACCTTGCCTTGAGATACTCGTTCTCTATTCGACCTTCAAGCTACTATCGGGACCTTCTAGCCATCTGGATTTGAGGAACGATCCTTGGCTTGAGTTATATCTACCGTATCCTATTACGCTGTGCCTTGTTCTTTATTAACAAAGGTCGAGGTACAATACCCGGACCTTGAAATCCTTCTAACCCTATTACTTCTAAAACCATAGCCTAGCTCCTAAGGTGGGTAGACTGTAAACTTTCAAAAAAAATTGGGATATACGAGGATTACCGTCTGATTAGAATAATTTCCATTAGAATGATAATTAGTGCTCCATGAACTCCCACTTTCGTTTAGGTCATTTTGTGTCCCCGACCGTGTCATTAAAATTCGGGGTACGAGACCAGCGATTACCTTCCAACAAATTTCATATGTAAGATCTAGACGAGTCTACCTTCATCTAGGTATATCATGTCCCACTCAAATCTGTCCCCTTGTACTCTATTTTTATGCTACGACTTTCAGGTTAAAAATGACCAACTATAACCCATACCATGATACCAGTATACTTCCCGACTAGCAACTAGCTCAACTACTTGGGTTGAAACCTATTCCAGGTCACCTTAATCTAGTAGGAATAGTTTTATCATTAGGATCATGTCCAACCAATATAGATTGAAATCCAAGGATCATCCAACCAACGATTGATGTCCAAATAGAGAACCCATTAAAACCACAATTTTGATTTCTCAAATTCCGTTCCATTATGGAACCTTGTTTGAATTAGAATTTTGAGAACGAGACTTCTGTATTGCACGGATTGCAGGCCACTCTAAGTAACGAAGGGCTCTTCGACGTAGCAAGTGACTGAACTAGAGTAGCCCAATCTAGCAAATAAGTCAACGGTTCATAGACTTTCTTTCTATCTGCAACATTGGATACTCTCCACTGCTCTTGAAATTTTACAGTTGCTCCCGATTATTCTGCTTTATCTTTCTGTCCTCCCTACTTCGGAGCGACGAATAGTCATGCTTACTAGAAATTATCAATATTTTTAAGCTACTTGTGTAAATTTGTTGCTGTTAAATTTTGGATTGCTTGATAAATACGAGAGGAGTGTAGATACTATATGCCTAGATAATTGTTGGTAGGATTGTTAGCAGCCAGTTAGAAGATTATAAAATTTTTAGTTTGATGGAGTAGTGTGACCAAAGGTGGGTAGAAGTTCTCAAGTATTCGGAGTTATGAAATGGCTAGAAAAGGTTATAAAATATTTTGAGTGATTAAATTGAGGAGATTAAGATTAAGGTAGACTTTCTTTTGGAATTTTAAGAATAGTTACGAATTAGAATTTCGAGGACGAAATTATTCTAAGGTGGGTAGATTTGTAAGCCTACTTTCCAATTTTTTTAATTTTTTAATTTTATTTGTTTATGATTAATTTATGGCCATAGTGAGTCATGCCAAAGCTTGTAGGTGGGCTATGACCATATTAAGGTCATATGACCTCTAGATAGCTTATATATGTATTATTTAGCTATTTATATTTTCTACAATTTTTTGATATTTGTAGGTATTTAATATTTAAGGTTTATTATTTTTTTAGGACTTTTAGGATTTACTGTAAGGTCATACGGGGGTATTTTGGGACAAAATATTTTTATTTGGGCTCTAAATGACTAAAAATATTTTCTAGAATATTTTAGAATTTTTTTGGATTTTTTAGAATTTTTGGAAATTTTTATATAATTAAAACCTTTAGAAATAATATTTTATAGGCTTTGGAAATTTACTGTGAGGTCAAATGATGATATTTTGTGTTAAAAATATTTTATTTAGATTCTAGACACTTAGAAATATTTTCTAGAATTTTCTAGAATTTTTTTGCAATTTATTTTGATTTATTTGGACTTAAAATAATTTTTAAATAATTTTTTGAATTAAATAAATAATTACCCAATAATCCAACCGGGGGGGGGGGGGGGGGGGGGGGGGGGCCACCTGCCGGCGCTGCTACAGTAACCGCCTCTCTCTCTCCTATATATATGCATTGTATATTCACAAACCCTAATTAATTATAGCCTCCTCCTTTTGGAGTTTGATCCTGGTGATTCCCCGACTTCCCGAGGCGATTGCCGTCAACTCGGACCTCATTTTCGTGTGCCGTTTTTTTGTTGGAAATGTATTGAGGTATAGTTTCTTAATATTTAATTTATTTTCATAATTTCTAAACCTAAAATTTTGAAAAATTTGTAGAGTGTCGGTTGTCCGAAACTTGACACGTTTTGGTGTTTTCGAGATTTCGGGAGAAACTGAAATCGAAATCATGAAATGTTTAAAGTTTCAGAAAGATAACAAAGAGCGCTACGACATATATTTATCCTAGAAATTATTTCGTTAATTTAGTATTTTACTTTTTCTGTTGAACTAAGAACTGATCGGTTGATCCTCGTTTTGGTCACGATTAGCCATAACGGCAATATCTTTTGACCAAAGCGTGATTTTGCGGCATGGTCGATTCCAGCACACTCGTGGCACTGGAATCTACCAATATGTACTTTCAAAATCTAGAGTTCACATCGTTTGACTAAAAAGTCAATGGCACGTCTTGATTTACGTGCCATGGTTTCCAAAATTGAGAAACACGACTTTTGATGGCCAAACTTGCATGTTTAGATTATATTCAGATTATTATTAGGTTAAATTAAGTTTTTAAGTGAATTATTATAGAATTAATTATTATTAGATTAGTAACCCAACTAGCCACTATTTAGAACTAGAACATTAGAATTGATTTGTGATTTTCGTGCACGGTTCGTGGTGCGATATGTGTTATAGGTTGACAGCTTCTAGATCAGCATCCCCTCATCCTCTACTTGTGGCTACGGTTTGTGCAAGGATTCAGGCAAGCGCACTTTCTGATTGCTTTCCGATTCATAGTAGTCTTTTTATTTCATGTCTATACATATATCTTGCTGCTTGTTGACACGCTCGTCACACGGAGTAGTATGGAGGGGAAATATCTTAGTAAACATGTGAACTATCCAGAAATATCCCCAAAATATCTATTCTTGAACGATAGCAGCTGCACACGACACGTGCAGTGAGCCGGATTTACCCCCTAGCCGTTCACATGTTGAAAAGGATATTTCACACCACCTAGGTAGATGTCTTTTATTTTTCTTTTTTATCTCCACCGTGCCATGTCATCAGTTTTCTTTCCAGTTTTTATATCTCATATGTTATTTTCATGTCTTGTTAATTCTATTGTGTTTTCACATTGTCGTCGGTTTGTGTACTTATTCCATTCCTGAATGGAAACCAATATTTTTCAGGTTAGCAGTGGATTCACTTAGCTTGGAAGATACGGGTGTACTTGTAGACAGAAACCTAGAAATAGATAGCAGTGGCATTATTTTCATTAATTGTGAAAGTTTGTATTTTCTTTAAATATAAATCTTGTAATTGTTGTAATAAATCCTAGAAATGTGAATGAGCAATAAATGTTATTCTTTTGTGATTTTGAGCATCATGGCCGTGACAGCGTTCTACCGCCGACTCTGCGGCGTAGGCTGGCTTGGACACGTCTCGTATCCGAAAAAAGTGGGTGCGGGTCGTGACAAGACTTGAGAGCACAGTGGGCATGTGTGTGCATGGGTGAAGTGTCAAGAGAGTGTGAAACATGGTATGAGATAACCTGTGTGTGTGTTAGTGAATGAAAACATGAGAGTATGTGTGTGTGTGTGCAGGAATTTAGGAATAGTTAGTGAATAGGCAACCTGGTACAATAATATCTGTGAAGTGTTAAGGGGAAATACAGGGAATGAATAGTTACATTAATCTATAACTAAATTTCAGTTGCAGTTAAGGAAAGGAAGAGTTATGGCATGTGTGTGTGTTAGGCTTGAGGGTGTCACATGAAAGTGTGTTAGTGAGACACTTGTGTGTGAGACAGAAATTCAGAAAATAGTGAGGGTGATAACTGGAATACATTTGACAGTTAACAAGAACAAATCATAGCTTAGGAAACCATGAAGTAATCTCAGGTTTAGGGCTATTCAGTTGACAGAAAAGACAAATCTCAGGTTAAGTAGGGAGGAACCAATCTCAGTTCATTAGGAAATGAAGAATCTCAGATATAGAAAGGGTATCAAGTTCAGGTTTAGGGAAATCAGTTCAGTTATAAAGAATGGAAGGGAAACCAATTCAGTGTATTAAGAATGAATCATCAGTATTTCAGTCCTGCATTTCCGAAACTCAACACCAAGTCCAAATCTAACAAGTAAACTAATTAACAGAGATCTCTAGACAACTGAACTCAAAACAAACCAACACCATGCATCAGCTATTACATTGAAACCAAACAAACTGTCAAACCTCCCATTCTCAAACCAAGAAGCCTATTGAATTAAAATACTGCATTAACATTAATCAACAATCATGTGGGGATCATTAATCAGTGCAAAACATTACATAAAACTGGGAATTAGAAAGTTTAGGAATGGGAAAAAACCCAGTGTATTAGTCCTGTGCATAATGTATCAGCCGAATGGCAATATCAAGTTCAATTCCCCATTCCACATCATACAACCTAAACTAACATGTAAATTAATCTAACATACATCCTAAATCATGTTAGAATCTAATTTAGCAATTAAAATCATGAATTTAACATTTAAAACTGAAAGTAAATAGAGAAACAATAATACACTGATACACGCACAGTATATTTCCCATGCACACGCAATTCCGTGTCCGACACGACACGAGAGGTCGTGTAACTTGACACACGTAGTGTCAGTGGTTGCCCCAAGGTGTGTGTCAAATATTTCGTGTCCACGTGTCTTGTGCTGTGCACAGGAAGCCCCGAACAGTAGGAGAAGCAACCTGCTCGCACGCGCGTGGTGCACCCGCGTGTTCCCGTGTCCGTTGTGACACGAAACGACACCAATACGTGCTCAAAACATTGGAATCCCATAAGCAACACTAAACCCTAATTTCCTATTCAAAAATATTCCTGAAATCCAATCTAAATGCCCTTTGGGGCATTTCATCAAACACATATATACATGAACTGATACGTGTCCGATACGGACACGTATCGGACACAAATCCTAGGATTAGCTATACCTACAGCTAGGGTAGGCCTAGGGCTTCCTGAATATGCAATAAAAACAACATTCTATGGTGTAGATTTGAAATTACCTATAGGTTTGCAAAGCTCAAAAAGCCTCAAATGAGAATGGATCCTCAAGCTTCCAAAACTCTCCCAAATTGTTTCTCCCCTGAAATTTCTCAATACCAACAGCAAGTAGAATAAATTTAGAACCTATTACAATTGGTTTGGGTAGAAAAGGAATTGAAATGGATTTTCTAGGAATTATTGAAGTTGGGGACTTACCTCTTTCTCAAACTTGCAAATATTTCTAAAGGAGGCTAGCCCTAAATTCTAGGAGGCATTAAATAGAGGGGGGATAGGCTTGGCCGGCCATAGGCTGTTGGGCTAGGGTTAGGGTTCCACTAGTGTTGGGTTGGGCCTCTATGGGCTTAAGTCACAAGTCATGACTTGTGAAACCACAAGCCATTAGCTAGCCTAATAAATTTCTAATCTCTCCAAATAAGTTCTAATTGGTTAAATATCACTAACTTAGGTCAAGCTAGGGTTACCCACTCTAACCAAGTAGTCATGACCTAGGTTAGCTTCTAGGACAGTCTTCTAAGTCAATACTAGTCAAAGTCAATAATAGCACCAAATCAATTATACTAAAAAATCACTTAAAATTCTAATAATTATAATTAATACTAAATAATCCCAAAATAATTCCAAAATTTTAAAAATGACCAAAATACCCTCAAGCTAGAAAAGTGGTAGTGACATCTGGGACGTGACATGGTTTAAGTGGTGGCCCATGCAGATCTTGTAAATCAAGATATATGAGGGTTTACCGAATAGATGTCTCAATCAACACTCGCCCTTGATCTCTACTCATATCCTCTGGATCCCTGAATTCTTGACCTGATCACATGCTTGTATCGTTGATCTGTCCTGGTCCTTCTTTATTGTTCCCTATGTCGTCTTCTTCAGCGGCATTGTTCCTGGACCTGCTGATCAGCAAGGCGGAGCACCCCATGTGAACCAGCAACAACCTGGAGATCAAGCCCAGCATTCAGGAGTAGCCTCCATAGTCATGCCTGTAGGCCTCAAAAATGAAAGTCACGTTGAGTTGATCAGAACAAGTCCAAACAGTCACGCTGAGTTGATCAGGACAAAGTCAAAAGTCACGCTCAGTTGATCCAGACAATATAAACAAATCATGCTGGGAGACAACTCATCATTTGTCAAAGAGTAATTATGACTGACAACACGACAGTCAAAGAATATCTCTTCGTATGCCACGTATACACAGAATTCGAGAGATCATCGCCGTTTGTTGCGTGATTTTCGAAATCTTCTTCAGCAAGACTCATCCTTCGTCGAGTTGGCGTACCAAAAGGGTTTCTTGTCATTTAATATGACTGACAAAGCAATCACTGTCAGAGATTTTGTGTCAGTCGAGACACGCCGAATCAAGACAGCTGGCAGTTCTATCTCAAGTCTGCGTATATTTGTGATCTTTATCTCAAGTTTGCGTAGATTCTGAAGTTTTCTTTCTCAAGTTTGCGTGGATTTTGAAGCTCTTTGCCTCGAGTCTGCGTGGATCCTGAAGCTTCTTGCCCCAAGTTTGCATGGATTTTGAAGCTTTCTACACCGAGTTCGCGTGGATTTCGTCTTCAACAAGTCTGCGTGGATTTCATCAAATTGGAGTACGTGGCAACCATGCCACTGATCTCTCACCTGCGTGTCCTGTAACTTGCACACGACTCATGCATGATCGCTATGTGTCTAACAGTTACAGGCCACGTCCAGTAACTGCTCACAGCCTTGCGTATGTTAAATCCTGCGTGATTTTTAACTAGGCATAGGCTGTGAAGACAGTTATCTTTTCAGTTATTATTTTTGACTCTATAAATAGAGTTCTTTTTCTCATTCATTGTACATATACACTGATATCTACTGTCAAAATTTTGAGAGCTTTTCTTCTTCGCATAGTCCAAGGGATAAAGCGATCGTCTTCTAGATCGGATTCCTACAGTTGTAATTTTCCCAGAAACACAACAAATAAAGAGAATTTCTTTATGGAAAACAAATTGGCGACTCTGCTGGGGACAACCATCTCCTCTTCTGAGATGGCAACAACTCAATGCGACACTTCGTCAGTCGGCTCGACGAAGAAGGTGATGACGATCAAATTCGATCAACTCACCTATGAAGAAATGCAGCAGGCTAAGGGTGGCAAGCCCACTCCAGCCTCCATCATCACTGCCAAGTCGAAGGAACACTCTGTCTATGTCCCTAAGAATCAGTTGGCAGTCAATGGTGAAGTCTATGCCACAGTGTCTACTTCTAACACTGGCAAGAACTCCACTGCAAGCACGCACACTCTTGTGCGCTCGAAGATGACAGTAACCAAAAGTCACGCTGACAGTACTGGCTCCTTAGCCAAATCTGTTCCAGCGTGCAAATTCAATCCCAAAAGTCACGCTGACAGTACTGGCTCTTTAGCCAAATCTGTTCCAGTGTGCAAATTTAACTCTAAAAGTCACGCTGATAGTACTGGCTCCTTAGCCAAATCTATTCCAGTGTGCAATTCCACATTCAACAGTCACGCTGACAGTACTGGTTCCTTAGCCAAATCTGTTCCAGCGTGTAATTCTAAAATCAAAAGTCACGCTAACAGCTCTGGTTCTTTAACCAAGTCTGTTTCAGCATGTATTTCATCAGAGAAGAATAGCTCCTTAGTTATCTTTCTTCTTTACCGAGTTCTACTAGAACTGGGGGTAGTCTTCCACACAAAGTCCCTTCGAAAAGGAATAACTCTTTAGTTGTTTCTTCTGCTCCTGTAGTTTTTACTTCAGGAACAGCTTTGATTGACAATCTTGTTAGTCAAAGAAAAGGAGATAGTCCTTTGACTACTCTTCCTTCTGGACATTCTATGTCTCAAAATCTGAATGAGTCTAAGAAGAAACATTCTTCTATGACTTCTTCAAATTGGGCACAGAATCTGTCCATTAAAGAGGGTCTGTTACCAACTCCTAATCAAAGGAGTGGTTCAACTCTTCCTTCTCTGCAAATATCCATATCAATGGAAGGAAAACTCCATGTTTCCAAAATTAATGTGTTACCTTCCACTGATTTAAGAACAAAACTCAGCACTTCTGGTGTTAAGAAACTATACCAATTGGATATGAAGATAAAAGATCCAGATGCAGAGTATGCAAGAAATTATGTGGCTCATATTAATCACTCTCTGTATAATCAAGAGCCATCAAGACCCAAGAACAGGAAGTATACTCCTCAATCTTCACAAACAGATTTACGGGAATATCTTCAACAGAAGAGAAGGAGTAATTCTATGTCAAAGGAACATGCTGAATGTGACTTCTATCCAAGAGTCATAATTCAGTGCAGATGTCAATCAACGGTTCAAGACCATGGTGATCATGAATGTGACTTCCAGCCAAGAGTCACAATGCAATGCAGATGTCAAACTAAATGACAGTCTGTCTTCAATCGGATTCAGTATGAACCTATGCCTGATGAAGATGAGCCTTTGTTTGCCTCTGTTAACATGACTTCTCGGGACACTGGGGGTAGAGTTGATAGTCCAGATGGAGTATATAGAAACACCAGAGCAAGAGTCCTGGCTTCTAGTCAAAGAAATTTGATCTCTGAAATTGATTCTAAATTCCTTGGAGAATCTAACTTTCCACCTCTTCCTACTGGGGGTAGTTCTCCTATAATTGACTTTGATGCACGAAGCAATGATTCAGAGCATACAACATCCACTAGTTCATCAATATTCCCTCGTACAGTCACGACTTACATGGTTGATGGGAATACTGATGAACCTTCTTCTTTCTTGACTCCTCAGGATCAAAGAATTGCTTCTTTGGAACAGCAAATGAAGTCTATGACTGATACTATGAAGTCGATGTATGAACTCATGACAGCTCAGTTGCAAAATCGACAGACTGTACCAGATGCCATACCAGTTGATACTGATATAAGTCCAGTACAAGTTCCTCCAGTAGTACAATCCAATACTCCTGGACCAGCTCAACCAAATCCTAGTCTCTCTGGAGCTGGGGGTAGTGCTTACAATGCTGTTCCTCCTCCCAACTATTCTCTACAAGCCACAACTCCACAATCTTCTGGAGTTGTCTCTGAAGAATTGAAGAATCTCAAAACTCAATTCGAGTTCAAACAGAAGGATGGTTTACAAAGGTTAGGCATCAAGCAGCCTTATCCGATATAATGGAAGCAAGTATCATATCCTCCCAAATACAAGCCTCCTACTATCTCATTCTATGATGGAACCACTTCTCCAAGTCAGTTTATTAATCACTTTGAAGTGATGACTGATCAACTGCAACCAAGCGACGCCCTCCTTACTCGGGTGTTTATTGGATGTCTCAAGGGAATGGCTTATGAATGGTATAGGAGTCTCCCAAATGGGTGTATTACCTCATTTGCTGGTTTCAAATAGATGTTTCTTGAAAGGTTCTATGAAGGGCTTAAAGATATGACTATGTCTGCTCTTATTAGAATCAAGCAGAAAAATAATGAATCTACAGAGGAATACATTGAACGGTTTCGAAGAGAAGCTCTGAAGATGCCTCTTGGAACTCCTGATGCTGTCACCATTGACACATGCAAATCAAACTTGTTGCCAATCATCAGTATGTGGACAGGGTCCACTCAATTTCAAGACTGGCCTTCCTTCATAGTCAGTGCCAAAGCTGCAGAAATCAGTGCTGAAACCTTCAAAGGTTTAGGAGTGCAGATGACTCCTAAAGAAACAGGACAAGGTGCTAACAATAAAAATAATGCTCGCAAAGGAAAAGAAACTCTTGAAGTTAATCTTCAGAGCAAAGATGCATCAAATGTTCAAACTCCTGTCTCTACAACTCAACAATCAAGAACACCTCGCCCCAAAGAAGAATATTCTTTTGATGACGACGATGTCCTTGGTATCTTTGAATGTCTGCTGAAAGGTAATAAAATTCAATTACCTGAAATTAAGAAACCTGATGAAGCTGGGAAGACAGATCATCCTAAATACTGTCCATACCATAGAATACTGGATCACACAATTCGTACATGTTATGTACTAAAAGGAAAGATCCAAGAAATGATTAAGTCTGGAGCTATCTCTCTTACTCCAAAAGAGAAGACTGTCACTTCTAATGTCGTCTCTATACAATTTGGAGACTTCCTTCCTCAATTTCTTGAAAGCGGAATTGTTCCTATTCCCAAGGCAACTCTTGAAATAGTGAATATTTCTCCTCCACAGTCTGAAGGATTAGTGCCAATCACTTTGGAGACTGGAGAAATCATGTGGATTCATCCTGATCTAGTAGCAGACTTTGAATCTCCTTCTCCTCAAAAGATTACTTCTCGAAAGTCCAAGAAGGCTGGAAAGATCAAGTCATGTCATATGACTTCTCTTAGGTCTACCTCTGACACAGAGCCAAAAAAAAAGAAGAAGCACTTGCTAGTGCTACTCGAACAGGGAAACCTTATCTAAAGGATTATTCTAAAAATCCTGAAGATCCTACTGATATCCCTTCAGCTGCTAAAGATGCTCCTAATGTTCCTCCTGAAGAAGAATCATATACTGCACCTGTTCCTTCAACTACACCAGTTGAACCTGTTCCTTCCAAGCCCACAGCTCTTGAGAAAGGCAAGCAACAAGCTCAGTTTGATAAACCAATCAAGAAGTCTCCTCCTCTTGGACTTCAGAAGCCTTACAACTTCGACATTTTGGCTCAACTTGCTAATACTCCAGCTAAAATGTCCCTCTTTGAACTTCTACGTCTTTCTAAAGAAACTCGAGAGACGTTAAGTGAAGCACTTCTACAAGCTGACTCTTGTCTTGCACAATTGAAGAAACCAGATGCGGAACCTGCCACTTGCTTATATTGCAACAGTGTATTGGAGATTATCCCAAATATCACCTTTACACAAGACGACATGCTACTGGAGGATAATCGATATGACCGGCCTCTCTATTACACTGGTTATATTGATACAATGAAGATAGATCGTATCCTCATTGACCCAGGGTCTGCTATAAGCATAATGCCAAAGAGTTTGTTGGATGAACTAAAAATCCCTCTTCACAAGCTCTCCAAGACGGTTACTACTATCTTGGGATTCAATCAAAGCCGAAGTGAGCGTTTGGAAAAGATTCATCTGAAGCTTCAGATAGGCGATTTCAGATCTAAAGTCACTTTTTATGTGATCGAGATCGTGGGATCCTATAATCTTCTTCTAGGGAGGCCCTTTCTTCATGAAAATAATGTGGTGCCCTCTACTCTTCATCAATGTTTTAAATACATTGATAGCAACAGGAAGAGTACAAAAAGAAGTTGCTGATATAAATCCCTTCCACGGGATTGAAGCTTATTTCAATGATTCCGAATGTACAAAGAAGAGTATACAAGGGTCATACAAGCTATGGAGAAAGAGGACGCACAAAGTGAAACCTTAATAATTCCTGTTAAAGGTCTAACTACTCAGCAACAATCTCCCAAACTCTCTGGAGAAGATTCTTTCATCATTCCGGTGAGTGGACGGATCTCTCCGTTACCTCAGCCGTCTACTCAAAATACACTGATCATTCCTGTCAGTGGGCGTACTACAGTTCCTGTATCTTTACAGGATACTCTGCTAATTCCAGTTAGAGGGCAGACTACTCTTCCATCTCAAGCTTCAAGGGAGCTCACCTCTTCTGAGCCATTTGTTATCGATCTTAATCGAAACAAAGCTTCTTCTTCTTCTCCCCCTTTAGTCATTGATTTGGCTAAAATCTCTAAGGCTCAGCCTTCTCCCAATGTAAATATTGCTGCTTTTACATTTAATGAAAAGTCTCCACCTTTGCAGTACGTTGATGTGTGTAATTATGTTCATAGTTATTTACATCTGATAGATGACTTGAACACAATAACCATAGGAGTTGTGCAGACTGTTCATACAGATGTATCTCTAGAACCTGTACAATCTTCATACTTTCTAGTTCCCAGCAGAAAGCCAGGAGACATTCCAATATTCTTTTACAAAGGGCCCCAAAGTCCTTCTGATTTAGAAGATGATGACAAGAATGATGATACTGGAAGATTACAACTACGTCGTTATAGTCAGCAATCTAGAGACATCATCAAAAATATGGGCTATGACTTCAGGACTGGCCTCAATGATGGAAAAGGAAGAAAAATGCCTGTTCGGATTCCTCCTTTGAAATATGGAAGGACGAAATGCGGATTGGGTTATACTGCTCCTACTCCTTTTATCAATATTGTCCATGAAGATCCCGAATCTGATGAAGATAAGAGATCTGATTCTTCTAGTACCACTTCTTGGGATTCCGATACAAGTATCGGTGACTTCTACTGCAACATTCTGTCTTCCAACATGGTTTCTATTGACTGTTCTGAAGAAAGTGATGAAGACAAAGAAGAATTTGAAATCTCACCTGAATCAAAACAATGGGCCCAAAGGTTAGATAATCAATGGGAATTCCGATTTGAGCAAAAAGAACCTCCGACTGAAGATAAACTTGTTCAAATAGATGTTGGTGAAGAGGGATCCCCCAAACCAATATTTATCAGTGAAAGTCTTTCAGAAGCTGATAAACAAGACATGATCAAGCTCATTCGTGATTACATCGATGTCTTTGCTTGGAGTTATGAAGATATGCCAGGGCTTGATCCTCAATCGTAACTCACAAATTGAATATCTTGCCGAATGCTAAACCAGTCAAACAACAACAGCGACGATTTTGTCCAGACATTATGGATGCAATTGAAGCTGAAGTCAATAAACTCATTACCTCCGGGTTTATTAGAGAGGAACAACATCCCGATTGGGTGGCTAACATTGTTCCTGTTCTTAAAAAGACTGGCAAGATCAGAGTATGCATAGACTTCCGCGATCTCAATGCGGACATGTCCTAAAGACGAATTCCCTCTACCAATCACTGATGTCATGGTTGATAATACCTGTGGATTTGAACGAATGTCATTCATGGACGGGTATTCTGGGTACAATCAGATCAAAATGTTTCCAGATGACGAGAAGCACACTTCTTTCAGAACGCCGATTAGGTACATACTGTTATACAGTTATGCCATTCGGTCTCAAGAATGCAGGAGCAACTTATCAACGAGCTATGAGCACTATATTCCGTGAACATTTGCGGAAAACAGTCGAATGCTATGTTGATGATATTGCAGTCAAAAGTCGACAAAAGGAGGATCATATCCAAGATTTGAAGACTATATTTGATCTAATGCGTAAGCATCAATTAAAGATGAACCCTACTAAGTCCTTCTTAGGCGTCTCTAGTGGTAAATTTCTCGGCTTCGTCATTACCTCTAAAGGTATACACGTGGATCCCGAGAAGATCAAAGCCATCCAAGAGATGCGTCCTCCACGCACCTTAAAAGAGCTACGAGGATTTCAAGGAAGAATCGCTTATATCAGGAGATTCATCTCTAATTTATCAGGACGCTGCAGACCATTCAACAAACTTATGGAGAAAGGTGTCTCTTTTGTCTGGAATGATAATGTCAGAAAGCATTCGATGATATAAAACAATATCTAATGAGCCCTCTAGTATTGGTACCTCCCGTCTCAGGAATACCGTTCCTCCTCTATACTCGAGCAATGAGTCATTCATTGGGTGCATTACTCGCTCAAAAGAATCAAAATGGCCATGAACAAGCCATTTATTATCTCAGCCGCGCTATGACCAGAGCTGAACCTCGATATTCACCGGTTGAAAAAGAATGTCTAGCTTTGATGTTTGCGGTCCAAAAGACACGTCATTATATCATTGGCCAGACTATTCATGTCATCTCCAGGATCAATCCTATACGGATCATGATGAAGAAACCCAGTGTTTTGAATTCTCGATTGGCTAACTGGGGAATCCTACTTGCTCAGTATGACATGCACTATATTCCTCAGAAATCAGTCAAAGGACAAGCTTTAGCCAATTTTCTGGCTGCTCACTCAGTTCCAGAAAATTTAAAACTCTATGATGAAATCCCAAATGGAGTCCTAGATTCAAATCAAATTGCTGAAGAAGATCCTACTTGGCGTCTATTCTTTGATGGAGCATCAAGAATCGGTCCTAATGGCGATATTGTCGCTGGAGTTGGAATTGTTCTTGTATCGCCGGAAGGTCTTGCTATCCAAAGAGCTTATTCTCTTGATCAGCCATGTTCAAACAATGTAGCTGAGTATAATGCACTACTTATTGGTCTTCAACTCGCTAAACATCTGAATATTCAACATTTGGAGGCGTATGGAGACTCTAAACTCATTGTCAATCAGATCAGGGGTACTTATGAAGTTCGTCATCAAGATCTGGTTTCTTATCATAGAGCAGCTATATCTATGGCCTCTTCGTTTGAAGAATTCTTCATTGAACATGTTAGGCGAGCATGTAACACAGAAGCTGATGCTCTTGCTAATCTTGCGGCGGTGCTGGCTATTCCAATCAGACGGCAACAAATGATTGTTGTTCGTAATCGAGAATTATTTTATCTTGAAAATAACTTGACTCTAGGACTTCCAGTTGACATTGAAGAATCAACATCTCATGACGTCAACACAACAAGAGGATTTGGATTCAGTCGTAAATCGATGTCATCTTCATCCGATTCCAGCATGGAATTCATCTTCAGTAACTCGACTGAGAATCAGAATACGGATAAAGATTGGAGACTTCCTTTCTTAGATCTCGTATTATATGATATTCTTCGGATGATCCGAGTGAGGCAGCATCTATCAGACGACGATCACTCAGATTCTACTACAATCATACAACAAAGACCTTATATCGTCGAGCTTATGATGGCTTACTTCTTCGATGTGTTGTCGGTGACGAGGCTCAACAAATTATCCGTGAAGCACATGATGGAATCTGTGGAGCGCATCAGCCAGGACCAAAACTTCAAGATCGTATTCGACGTATGGGTTATTATTGGCCCACTATGGTATCTGATGCCATCGAATATGCAAAGAAATGTAAAGCTTGTCAAATCCATGCGGATTTTATTCATCAATCCTCGGAATTTCTACATCCGACGGCAGCATCATGGCCCTTCGAAGCTTGGGGCATGGACATTGTCGGTCCGATCAATCCGCCGTCATCTAAAGGTCATCGGTTCATTCTCGCAATAACCGATTACTTCTCCAAATGGGCCGAAGCCATTCCTTTATCTGAAGTTAAGACGTCCAATATCATCAGCTTTATTAAGCACCATGTCATCTACAGATTTGGTGTTCCTCGACGCATTATTCATGATAACGGACCACAGTTCGTCAGCCAGAAATTTACTCGATTCTGTAACGATCACCGGATCAATAATGTGGCTTCTACCGCATATAATCCGGCAGCTAACGGATTAGCAGAAGCTTTCAACAAGACTATCATCAAACTCCTAAAGAAGTTTGTCTCCACTAACAAACGTAATTGGAGTGACAAGCTCGGTGAATATTTATGGACTTATCGCATTACAGTTCGTAATGCTACTAAATGTACACCTTTCTCTCTGGTGTATGGTTGCGAAGCTGTTCTTCCATTAGAGATTCAAATTCCTTCTTTAAGGATAGCAATCGCTAGTGAACTCACTGCTGAAAATAATGATCGTCTTCGACTTCAGGAATTAGAAGCTCTGGATGAAAAACGATTATCTGCTCAACAGAATATTGAATTCTATCAAGCTAGAATTTCAAGAGCTTTTAATAAAAAAGTCAGAGTTCGATCGTATCAAAAAGGAGAACTTGTTCTAACGGTCAGACGTCCTATGACTATGACTCATATGAGTAAGGGCAAATTTGACGCAAAGTGGGAAGGTCCCTATATTGTGAGCAAAGTTTTCTCAAATGGAGCTTATCAACTCTCAGAATTGGATGGTCGAAAAGTTTTGATGCCTATTAATGGCAAGTTCCTTAAGAAGTACTATGTATAAAAGTAAATGCTTGTAATCATCAGACAAATTCATGTTTTAGAAATAAAATTTTTATTTTATTTTCATGAATGATGATACATGATATTAAGGAAGATCACTATCATCCTTCTCTACATTTGGACGTGGGCCACTGCCGTCCTTCTCGAAGACGTGATCAGCCAAAGAACCGAGAACCTCCTTGCTAGAACCCACGAGGAACTTGCAAGCGGTCATCCTCATGGCTTCTTCTTCTTCAGTCCTTCCTGGTTCGAGCAGGAAATCCAGAATGTCCTTTGGTGGCTTGGGTGCAGATGAACCTTCGCCTGCTTCCGTCTTCTTCGATTGAACTGGATCAGCAGGGTGTTCTTCAATGCCTTTCTGAACCTTTGAGGCTATCTCAGTCTTCTTGGATGCTTCTCCAGATGACATTTTTATGTTGAGGAGTGGAAGTATTCGTTCTCGTCAGATTTCTGCTATATTTATAGGCAGAAGTTCCTCAAATAGTGAAGCGTCACATTCATCCGACGATTCACATATTCATTAATACTTGACGTTCCATCCATTCATTTCTCACATTCATCCGACGATTCACACATTCATTAATACTTGACGTTCCATCCGTTCATTTATTACGTTCATCCGTTCATAATCTTCTATCAATTTATTAAGTGGGGATTCGTTATTTATCATGTTTTCATAACCTCTGAATCAATTCCGAATCTATCTACTCATTTGTCATGTTTTGACCTCTGCATAAAAATCAATCTATTTTCTTTTGAGTTCCTACATATTATCACGTCCATAATACCTCTGATAATATCATATACTCTAAAACAGAAAAGATGATTTTATTATCTATCATGTCCACAATTCATCCACAAATACAATTCATTGAGCATAGAAGAATTGTCATTTCCATTCTCATTTCACCATAAAAAGTCTATTATATTTTCTTAGACTTTCTTACAAATCATAATGGAAATCTATTACAATCTTGGATTTTTATTCTACACCACAACAATAACCTAATAGAGATCTATCTTCTTCTTTGGATCTTCTCCGTCGGACCTTCTCCGTCAGGTTCGTTGTTGGTGGCAATTCCTGACTGTCTGGGTCTCAGTCACGACCAGATCAGCAGGAATCAAACTCTGGTCTTCTCTCTCAGACGAAAGGAGAACCACAGAGTATGGCAGCCCGAAGTCGTGATGCTGCCAATACAATTGGTGGATGGGGGGTAACCTCTCAAGGAAGATAGGAATGTATTCCACATTGGGATACAATTCCTAGTTCTGCCTTGAAAGGAACTCTACTATCTGATTTCTCAGTAGTAGAGTTGACTCCACCATCCAACTCTCGTGTATAAAGGCTCTTTCTACCATCTGAGGAAGACCCTTCTATCCCACGAAGAGTTCTGAGTTGTCTGATTTACGCGTCAAAAGCGTATGAGCTCCCTGATGTAGGTGTCAGTAAGATATTCTCTACAGCATCCACATCCCCAATGCCAGTTCTGAAGAAAATTTTCAACCGAACTTCTGCAGAAAACAGTAAGGAAGAAGAGATTAAAATCAACAGAAATGTCATTTGGCACGCACTGGCTGGTCAAGCGTGCATTGTTCAGTCAGAAACAAAAAGCCTGTCTTCAACAGCAACAAAATAGTACGCGTACTATACGGGACTTACCTTCAAGTTTGGTGCTAAGGACTGGCAAACTCATGTTTGATACAGTGCACAGAAGTTGAACATTAGAAAATATTGCTTTCTTGTTTAAGAATAAAATCTCCCAAAAATTTCATTCTCAGAGAAGAAGAAGAGGAATGGGAGATGAGTATCTGTGAAACTCTTCTGTCTATTTAAAGGGCAAAGTACAAGTTTATTCTTGGAAAAGATCCGCATAAATAGCGCTCGTAAACCGTGGAATGAGTGTCACGTGTGCTTTGGAAGACAGAGCAACATTGGAAATAGTCAAATGGTGCTAATTAATATTCTTCATTAATGCACGCAGATCAAACACAGAAGTTGTACTTCATTTCTTAAGACAGGCACTGATGGCCTTATAAAAGACAAAACAAAAAGTGCAACAAAAGCATAAAAGTCACGCTCTATTTCCCAGAGCGACTGAGCTCGGTGCCTAGTTCTTCTACGCTCCTAACTCCCAGATGGTGCAACAGAGCTTTAAACATTTCACGCTGCTCTATGAGGCTGCGCCCATCAGAAGAGGACGAGCCATCCAAGCCAAAATAGCTCAAGAAATTCTTGGCTAGTTACAAGGGATCATCTTTGAGCTCGAAGACAAGGGGCTCTGGCTCTTCACCCCTAAAAGTGGGGTCACCATGGGAACAAAAGCCCAACTTGCGTGCTTCTTCCTCAGCTTTCTCCTTTGGTGTCATATTGAAACTTCTTCCTGTTTATATAACAGAGTTTTGCCAGCGGTTCATATTCCACCATAAATTGGATACAATCAGTCTCGGAGAACGAAGAGTCATTATGACATTTAATAAGTTCATTTGGATGTTTTCAAAGAACTTCGAAGTCTTTTCGACTTCCGAAAAATTTGAAGTCATCTCAGCATGACTAAATCCATTTTATCATCTCTATTTCAAAGTATTTCGAAATAATTTATCATTTTTCGAAAACTTTGAAGGGGGTTTTGTAGGCCTCAAAAATGAAAGTCACGCTGAGTTGATCAGAACAAGTCCAAACAGTCACGCTTAGTTGATCAGGACAAAGTCAAAAGTCACGCTCAGTTGATCCAGACAATATAAACAAATCACGCTGGGAGACAACTCATCATTTGTCAAAGAGTAATTATGACTGACAACACGACAGTCGAAGAATATCTCTTCGTATGCCACGTATACACAGAATTCGAGAGATCATCACCGTTTGTTGCGTGATTTTCGAAATCTTCTTCAGCAAGACTCAGCCTTCGTCGAGTTGGCGTACCAAAAGGGTTTCTTGTCATTTAATACGACTGACAAAGCAATCACTGTCAGAGATTTTGTGTCAGTCGAGACACGCCGAATCAAGACAGCTGGCAGTTCTATCTCAAGTCTGCGTGTATTTGTGATCTTCATCTCAAGTTTGCGTGGATTCTGAAGTTTTCTTCCTCAAGTTTGCGTGGATTTTGAAGATCTTTGCCTCGAGTCTGCGTGGATCCTGAAGCTTCTTGCCCCAAGTTTGCGTGGATTTTGAAGCTTTCTATACCGAGTTCGCGTGGATTTCGTCTTCAACAAGTCTGCGTGGATTTCATCAAATTAGAGTACGTGGCAACCATGCCACTGATCTCTCGCTTGCGTGTCCTGTAACTTGCACATAACTCATGCATGATCGCCATGTGTATAACAGTTACAGGCCACGTCCAGTAACTGCTCACAGCCTTGCGTATGTTAAATCCTGCGTGATTTTTAACTAGGCATAGGCTGTGAAGACAGTTATCTTTTCAGTTATTATTTTTGACTCTATAAATAGAGTTCTTTTTCTCATTCATTGTACAGATACACTGATATCTACTGTCAAAATTTTGAGAGCTTTTCTTCTTCGCATAGTCCAAGGGATAAAGCGATCGTCTTCTAGATCGGATTCCTACAGTTGTAATTTTCCCAGAAACACAACAAATAAAGAGAATTTCTTTATGGAAAACAATGCCTACTGGAGGAGAGCCACCAGTCCAGCCAGTTTAACCTGTAGAGCCTGATGATGACACTTTGGTGGGTCTCATCAAATCATTATTAGCTTCCCAGGATTGTCGAGAAGATGCCTTGCACCAGGCGATGGCAGACGCTTTGACCAGAGGAGGTCATCAGGGTAATAGCGCGGCCAACAGCTTCAAGCGCTTGAACCCTCCATTCTTCGACGGCAGTGAAGATACGATCGCTGCATATGCATGGCTTCAGGACACAGAGGTGATTCTAGAAGCAGCCAGGACTCCAGAGAACGAGAAAGTGGCCGTAGTGCGCCTGCAGTTACTGGATCTTGTCCGCAGCTGGTGGACAGCGCGGGCCGATAGATTAGTGGCCCCTATTTTATGGGCAGTATTCAGGGAGAGATTTCAGACCAAGTATTTCGATGCTGTAGCGTGATACGATCTACAGATGAGGTTCACCAATCTGAAGCAGATGGGCATGACTGTCAACGGATATGCGGCCGAGTTTTTCAGACTTAGTCGGTTTGCTCCTACCTTGGTAGCAACCGAGTTCGATAGAGCACAGCGGTTCCAGCAGGGGCTTCATCTGGAGATTCTACTGGCAGTGGAGCAATTTGAGCATCAGACTTTTGATGCAGTACTGAGGGCAGCACGGAGGCATGAATATACCTCCCAGAGGATCGTGGATAGGACCGGAGGACGGAAGCGATCCCACAGCCAGATAAATCAGTCATCAGCACCAGCCCCGGCAGCCAGGTCTTTGACCATTGGAGCTCCGAGGCGGACGGCCTCAGTGACGTCGGTTCAATATTCTACCCCGATGTACCCTCAGCAGCAGAAGCAAAAGTATTTTTCCGTAGTGGGATGTTCACACTGCAGGAAGCCAGGGCATGTGGTATCAGAGTGTCGCAGAGCAAAGGGTTTGTGCTTGGTTTGCGGTGCCCCGGACCACAGGGTTGGAAATTGCCCAAACAGGGGGAGTTCATTTGCGGTTCCCCGAACCACAGGGTTGGGAATTACCCAAATAGGGGGAGTTCATCAGCCTTCTCTAGTCCTTTAGTTAGAGGACCAGCACCAGTCCAGCAGCAGCAGCAACTGCAGTACCCATTCCCGAGACCATTGCCGATGCAGGCCCAGGCATTCCAGCAGCAGAGACCGCAGCAGTATGCCCAAGCCCAAGCCCTGATCCAGAGCAGACAGAGGAATTTTCAGCAGAGGAGACCCGCACCCAGAGGACATGGTCAAGTGCTGGCTTTGACCATGGGAGAAGAAGGAATAGCATCAGGTAAGGTAGTGGCAGGTACGATTCTCGTTAACACCTTTCCAGCTTCAGTATTATTTGATTCTGGTGCCTCGCATTCATTTATGTCTGCACGATTCCTGACACGGATAGGATTGGAGCCTGCGTCATTATCAGTAAGGCTCAATATACTTACTGGTAACGGACTTGTGGGAGTAGATAGAGTGTTTTCCTCGTGTCGGATCGTAGTTAGCTGTATAGAGTTTCCTGCTAGATTGATAGAGTTTGCAATGGTTGATTATGATGTGGTCTTAGGGATGGATTGGTTGCGGGACCAGTATGCTAGGATAGACTGCCATATCGGCAGGGTTGTTTTTAGCATTCCAGGCGAGCCAGAGTTTTCTTTTTCTCGAAACAAAGTTGAACCTTCTCCTCCAGTATTGCGGATGGCAGTAGCAGCAGTGTAGTTACCTCGGATAGTCAAGGAGTTTCCAGATATTTTCCCCGAAGAGCTTCCAGGGATGCCGCCAGAACGGGAGATCGAGTTCACCATCGACTTGATTCCCGGAATAGCCCCAGTGTCAGAGAGAGTCTACAGGATAGCGCCATCAAAATTAGAGATATTGTACAAGATGATTGAAGAACTTAGAACCAAAGGATTCATTCGTGCAAGTAGATCGCCTTGGGGAGCCCCGATGCTTCTTGTGAAAAAGAAGGATGGTACATCCAGATTATGTGTAGATTATCGTACCTTAAACTCAGTGACAATCAAGAACTGATACCCTCTCTCGAGGATAGATGACTTGTTTGATCAACTCAAGGGGGCAGCAGTATTCTCGAAGATCGACTTGCGCTCAGGATATCATCAGATCAGAGTCAGAGAGCAGGACATCCCGAAGACTGCTTTCAGATATAGGTATGGGCATTGGGAGTTCCTTGTTATGCAATTTGGAGTAACCAATGCGCCGGCCATATTCATGGACCTCATGAATCATATCTTTATGCCTTACTTAGATCAGTTCGTGATTGTGTTCCTAGAAGACATCCCGGTCTACAGCAAAAGTGAGACGGAGCATGAGCAACATCTCAGAGTTGTTCTTCAGATTCTTAGAGAGCACCAGTTGTATGCCAAGTTTAGTAAATGTGAGTTTTGGCTCGATCGCATTTCGTACTTGGGCTATATCATCACAAGAGGAAAAGTAGAAGTAGATCCCCAAAAGATCGTGGCCATTGAGACATGGCCAGTGCCCAGCACGGTTGCAGAAGTTCGCAGTTTTGTTGGATTGGCCTGCTACTATCGTCGATTTATTTCGGACTTTGCTCGGATTTCAGCACCACTGACCCAGTTGACCCGCAAGGATGTGCAGTTTGCTTGGACAGCAGAGTGCCAGGATTCTTTTGAGAAGTTGAAGCGAGGCTTGATGATGGCACCCATTCTCACGCTTCCAGATGGAACTGGAGGATTCTTAGTATATTCCGATGCTTCAAGCAGAGGTTTAGGATGTGTTCCGATGCAGCATGGGAAGGTAATAGCTTATGCATCACGACAACTTCGTGATCATGATAGGAATTACCCAACCCATGACTTGGAATTGATAGCAGTAGTGTTTGCACTTAAGTTGTGGAGGCACTACTTGTACAGAGATAGGATGGAGATTTTCACCGACCACAAGAGCCTGAAGTATGTTTTCACTCAGAAGGATCTTAACATGCGTCAGAGAAGGTGGCTAGAGATACTTATGGATTATGATGTCAACCTGCAGTATCACCCAGGGAAGGCCAACGTCGTTGCAGATGCATTGAACAGGAGAGCCGGGGTTTATTTTCTAACAATACAACCAGAGCTATTAGCAGATCTTCAGAAGATGGGTATAGAAGTTGTTCTCCCTTCCAGTATGGCATTGATGGCCAGTATGCAGGTTCAGTCCACTATAGTCGAGAGGATCCGGATGGCGCAGTCAGCAGATTCCAAGCTTCAGCGACTCAGAGCAGAGTGTGAGGCAGGACGAAGACCAGAGTTATGTATCCATGAAGACGGTACACTTAGGCATGGGAAGCATCTTTGTGTACCCAGTAGAGATATCAGACATGAGATCATGGCAGAGGCTCACAGTTCGCAGTATTTCATTTATTCCGGTGGTACGAAGATGTACTGTGATATTTGTCAGCACTTTTGGTGGAATGGCATGAAGAGGGAGATAGTCCGGTTTGTCTCTCGATGTTTGGTTTTCCAACAAGTTAAAGCTGAACATCATAGGCCAGCTGGACTTCTTCAGCCCTTGCCAATTCCAGAATGGAAGTGGAAGCATATAACCATGGATTTCGTGACTGGATTACCTAGATCCCCGGCTAGCAGAGATGCAATTTGGGTTATTATAGACAGGCTCACGAAGGTGGCTCATTTTCTCCAGTTCAGAGTTGGTCAGTCGACGGCTCAGCTAGCAGAGATGTACCTTAGGCAGATCGTCAGGCTTCACGGTGTACTAGTCAGTATCACCTCGGACAGAGATTTAAGATTTACATCACACTTTTGGTGTAGCATGCAAGAGAGTTTGGGGACTTGCCTCCAGTTCAGCTCAGCTTATCATCTGCAGACAAATGGTCAGTTGGAACGCACAATCCAGACTCTTGAAGACATGTTGAGATCTTGTATGCTCGACTTCGGTAGATCGTAGGAAGATCACCTGCACCTGGTGGAGTTCTCGTATAACAACAGTTTCCAGGCCAGTATCCAGATGGCACCGTTCGAGGCACTATATGGTAGGAAGTGCCGATCCTCGCTAGCATGGGACGATGTCAGAGAGAGACAAAAGCTCGGTCCGAAAATGATTGCTCAAACCATTGAAGTGGTCAGAAGAGTCAGAGATCATCTTCGAATTGCCCAAGATTGCTAGCGTCATTGGGCCGATTCTCATCGACGCCCTCTTGAGTTTTCGGTCGACGACCATGTATTCCTGAAGATTTTGCCTAATCGTGGCGTCATTCGTTTCGGCGTACGGGAAAAGCTTAGTCCTAGGTATATAGGATCGTTCGATATTCTGGAGCGAGTAGGAGATGTATCCTATCGTCTTGCTCTTCCGTCGTCTCTATGTGAGGTGCATAATGTGTTCCATGTATCCCAACTGCGACGGTATATCCCGGACCCGAGCCACATCCTAGATCATTCGGAATTGGTTGTTGGTATCAACCTTTCGTATAAGGAGAGGTCCGTGTCTATATTGGACCGAAGAGAGAAGATACTCAAGAACAAGACTATCAAGTTAGTCCGAGTTGCTTGGGGTCATCACTCTTTGGGTGAGTCAACATGGGAGCGTGAGGATGATATCCGATCGCGATATCCAGACCTGTTTGACTCGTGAGGTATAATATCTTTCTTATGCCTCATGCCTTCGATTCCTTGTTTGCATGAATAATTAATTGATTGCTTGATTAGTATAGCTTGCGTGTGAATAGTATAGCTTGTTCTTGTCCCTCTAGCCTCTTAATTAAATTCCGAGGACGAAATTCTTTTAAGGTAGGTAGAGTTGTAATGCCCGTGGTTCGTATTGCGTATCTTGGTATACGTATACGTAATTTGACCCGTATTATATGTCTCCCTGCTTGATTTATTCTAGCATTTCATTGATTGGTTTATTCTTGGGTTGGTTCGGCATGGCTTGGTTTTCTTTGGTTCATCATGAACCAAAGATGAACCCTCCTACCTACCACCACCCTCCTTATTTATAACCCCTTCCTTTTCTCTCTCATCATTATTTCCTTCCTTCTTCATTTACTCTCCACCATTACTTCTTCAACCACCAGGAGGGAGAGAGAGACCTTAGGCAAGTACAAACTTGCTTCATGATGGATCTCAAGTTTTATTGTTCCATTCTCTTCCTTACTTGATTATAAGCCTCTTTAGAACTTGGCAATTTTGGATTTGATGGATAAATTCTTGTAGATCTAAGTTTGTAACTTTTCAGTTTTTCTTGATTTTGATCTCTAAAACTTACTTATTTTCGAAAACTAATGGTTCTATGTTGTAGAGAATTCAATTTCATGCAGTTTTGGCTTTTGTTTCGCTTGATTTTGACTTCGGATGAGGAAGTTATGGCCATGGCAAGTTTTCGGAACTTTTATGGCTGAACTTGCTGTTTGGGGACGATGACCCCCATGCGCCCGGGAGGCCATGTACTGGGAGGCCATACGCTGTGAAGTCCCGACAACACATCCCTTAAACTCCGAGCGTGTCATGCACGAAGGTTTCCTACGCGCATGTACTGAAGACGCAACGTGAGTTTTCCCACGCGCCGATTGGTGCAGGAATCTAACGTGCCGATTGGTGCAGGAATCCCACGTGCCGATTGGTGCAGGAATCCCACGCGTCGATGGTACAGGAATCCCATGCGTCGATGGTGCAGGAATTCCACGTGCCGATTGTGCAGGAATCCCACGCGCCGATGGTGCAGGAATCCCATGCGCTGATGGTGCAGGAATCCCACGTGCCGATCGTGCAGGAATCCCATGCGCCGGAATTGCTCTATTTCACTGTTTTTGCCTGTTTAAGTTGTTTTGTAGCTAGAATCTTGAAAAACTCAAAACATGAAAGTTGTAGATCTTTTCCTTGGCTTCAAGAATATGTCACTAGTTATTTTATGCAAGTTTCTCTCATTCATGATAAGGTAAGAATAGAATACGATAATGGCCCGCTGTGGCGCACTCTTGGCAAGCAAACTGACATGATATATCATGACATGCTGTTATGACAGCTAGTCTGACATTACAAGTATGAAAGACCTGGACACCGTGGACGATTGTGTTTGTATAAATAAACTGGTACTGTCTTACATAATGTCTAGGATAGAAATCCCTGAGTACCACGGTCAGGGGTACCTACTAAAATTGACTAAGGCTAATTAACTAGAATGATTCAGTAGTCATGAAGGGATTTCCAGCTACAGGCAATCCTGTTATCTGGGCGCATTCAGTGGACTTGTAGCCTACCGACGAGTATGGCACATTTCCATCACACAGTCACGTGTTGCATTCTTCAATAAACGGACATTAGACCTGGATAACCGGATGGTCTGCAGGACTTGTGGCTGTTGGGATAATCTCATTGTACCTTGCTAGTAACTAGGCCTGTGATAACCCTAGTTAGTTAAAGTATCAAGCCGTACTCATTGCTTGGCCGTGATTGATTGGATGGAATCTAGCTCAGCTTAGTCTTGTCCTGATCCTGTACAAGATTGTGACATGACATGATTATTGATGCTTGCCTTAACAATAACGATCGGGGGTCCAATTCTGTTCAGGCGAAGGGTTACAACCCCGGTCCTTGTTTGGTTTAAGGGTTGTAACCTGGCTCCCGGAGAAGTTCTGTGTCCTTTCTTCGTTTATTGTCTTATTGTAACCCCAGGCCATGCTCGTCATGTTTTACTTATTTCAGCGCCATGATTATCTATACTGGCCTTAACAATAAAGATCAGAGGTCCAGTTCTGTTCAGGCGAAGGGTTACAACCCCGGTCCTTGTTTGGTTTAAGGGTTGTAACCTGGCTTCCAGAGCAGTTTTGTGTCCTCTCTTCATTTATTGTCTTCACTGTACCAATAGTAATTGAGGCGGGTTTCTATTCAGGCGAAGAATTGCAACCCCGGTCCTTGTTTGGTTTAAGGGTTACAGTCTGACTACTTGAATAGTTTCTTCTTGCTCAATATATTACCTTACCAATAGTAATTGAGGCGGGTTTCTATTCAGGCGAAGGATTGCAACCCCGGTCCTTGTTTGGTTTAAGGGTTGCAGTCTGGTTACTTGAATGGTTTCTTCGTGCTCAATATATTATTGTTATCTTAATTATTATCAGTATCTTTTAATTATCTTTACTATTTATTTGTGATATGCTGGTTTTAGTTCCTAAGTGAAGCCTCCTTTGTAGCACTTGCTCTTTCTGGGGTCTGACTCAGCTGGTTTTGTATGGCCAGATATCGGAGCAGCACCAGAGGGTCTACCTGTCTTCCAGCCAGATGGTGACCATCAGGCGTAACCCTGGCAACGAGTGGGTTTCTTTTGTCCTTCCACTTTATTGTAAAAATATTCTTTTGAGGCGTTTAGACGACGAGCACTTGTTTAGCTCGTATTGCACCTTTCTTTACTGTCTACCTTTAGACGACGAGCACTTGTTTAGCTCGTATTGCACCTTTATTTACTGTCTGCCTACTGACTGTAACATGATTGACAGATCCTAGGATTGATCATGTATGACTGAACTCTTGCTAGTCCTGACATTTTGTACGACTAGTTTCATGATCATCTAATATGTAATGTACGGGACGCCTTGCTATTATATATTTGGTGCTCTGACATCTTGTAACTATTATTGCTTGCTTGAAATTGAGACAATAGGCTTGTTCATGACCATAGGAGACTGTTGGCTTGTAGTTAACCCTCATGTGTCTTGACAGCCTTGATCGTATAGCGAGGTGGGTTGCACTTTAATATACATAGCTGGCAATGTACGCCCCCTCTCTCTAGTATTCTGGTTCTGGGGCGTGACACTTTTGTACGTCGTCTGACTTGATCTTGAGTTGATGATAGCCCGAGCGGAGATCAATCTTTAAAAATACCGCGGCTCCTTGTAACTGATCGAATAAGTCGTCTATGCGGGGCAATGGATACTTGTTCCGGATGGTGGCCTTGTTTAGCTCTCGGTAATCGACGCACAGACGCCTTTTTCTTCACGAACAACACGGGCGCTCCCTACGGTGAAATACTAGGCCGAATAAATCCTTTGTCGAGCAACTCTTGTAACTGGACCTTGAGTTCCTTCAGCTCGACGGGGGCCATTCTGTACAGGGCCTTAGAAATCGGTCGAGTATCTGGGAATGTAACAATGCTGAACTCGATTTCTCGGTCGGAGGACATGCCGGGTAGCTCGTCTGGGAACACATCGAGGAATTCTGCCACAACGTCGGTCTGATCCGTGTTTGCACCATCCTGTCGCGTGTCTCGAACGAATGCCAAATAGCCTTCGCACCAGAATATAGCATCCTCCGAGCAGAAATTGCCGAGATCAGCATGCAGGTCGACGATGCCTCACCACACGAAAAGTAGAATTCAGGTACTCCTGGTATACAGAAGGTAACCGTCTTTCTGGCGCAGTCGATGGTTGTATTGCACGGCCCGAGCTAATCTATTCCCAGAATGATATCATAGTCCTTTATGTCTAGAACTATCACGTTAAGATCGATCTTTTGACCGTCGATAAGAATAATCCTATCGCCGTAGGCTAAATTTGTGAGTAGTGGTGTGCCCGAAGGTGTACTTACGCTAAGGTCGAGATCTAATGATATTATAGGAAATTTGTGCTCGACGGCAAAGTCCGCCGATATAAAACTATGCGAAGCACCTGAATCAAATAGTACACGAGCAAGCACATTATTGAAATTTAGTATACCTATTACGACCGTATCTGATGCAAGCACTTCATCTCAAGTCATGGCGTAGACGCGGCCCTGGGCATTGGGGCGACGATCTTGGCCATTTTGTGGTACGGGTTGATGGGCTCGAGGCGCTGGACCTTGATTCCCTGGACGGTGCTGTTGATATTGAGGCGTGATCAAGTTGTTTCTTCTTCGGTTCGAGCAATCTCCATGATAGTGACTCTTTTTTCCGTAAATGAAACACCCGCCATTTTGAACATCATAGTCGACGGCAAGATGTCCGTTTCGGTTGCATTTGGTACAGTGAGGTCCCTGATTCCGCGCCTGATGTCCTCCCTGGTGCCTATTGTTCAGACGCTTGGTCACATTGTTTCCTCCCGCGTGGCTAGGACGTTTGTGATTGTATGTATGCACAGCACCGGCAGCACCTGGAGTGTATTGGCAGTCAAGGCGGAGGGCGTGGTTGAGAGACTCACCCATCATTTTGTATTACGGAACAGACACATGGGCATAAATAGTTGGTCGTAGACCTACTTTGAACCGTCAAGCACGACTCTCCGTGGAGGACAGGAATTCTCCAGTAAATTTGGCTAACTTGTTGAACTCTGCTGCATACTGCCGCACTGTCATACTCCCTTACCTTAGCTGCATAAATTCATTTTCCATCTCTTGTCAAACGGCTGAAGGAGGTACCCGATCTCGAACGCCTCTCGGAAGGTAGCCTAAGAAATTGCCGCTGTCTCATCGTCGCGTCTAATCGCTCGCTTTTGTATGGTCCACCAGTCGTGCGCGTTCAATCGGAGTAAAAGTTGAGCGCATACGACTTTCTTGGACTCATCGACACCCAGAAGCTCGAACCGGTCTTCCAACTCCTCCAACCAATCGATCGCCAAAGAAAGGTCTTCAGTACCGCAGAAGGAAGTGCAGAAACTTTTGCTGAATTTTGACACCTCAAAGTTGGAACTTCTCGGTACTGCAGGTAGAGGCTCGGGTACCTCCAGTTCGACTTCACTTTGTCTGGCTGCAGGCTCGGTTATGGCATGGGTTATCACTGAGTTGTTGTTGGCCACAACTGTTTGAACGATCTACTGAAGAGTATCGAGCTGCTTCTACTGTAACTTGAATTGTGCATCGAATCAGGCCTCGAACTGAGTCTGGCGTGCCTCCGTCTGCCGTCGATGTTGCTCATTCTGGCGTTGATTCTCCTCAGCTTGTCGTTGTTGCGCTTCCAGCATACGTCCATGGCATCGTTAGAGGGTCCGGGCCTCGAGCTACTCGAGCCGCTCGAAGTGCTTTCTTCGTTCGCCGCCACGTTCACCGTCGTGCCTTCTGGGATTTTTGAAGGCAAAATACATTAGTCACAAAATTTATTACGGACTCACTCGTATGGAACGACATATCTCATCGATACGAGACCAACAGTTTTGAGACTAGAAACTCGACACTGGAGGCCAAGGACGTAAAGCCGTGCTCTGATACCATTATGTTATGCCCGATTCGGTAGAATCGATAGTCGTCCTCCGGACGTGATGCCGTACAAGCCTAAGTTGCGCTTGCATAAGGCGGTTCATAAGGTTATCCGAAACAACATCATTTACAAGAGTACGCAGAGAAATTGAACACATTTATATAGAGAAGGAAACTTGCATTTTTATTGATAATAAGTTAGATTACAGACTCGATTACAAAAGATGCCTCTCGGGCTAACAACCGACATCGATGAGATAGTCATTCCATACATTTACATCCTTTTTTACAAAATACCAAAGCGACTCTCTAAGACCTGGGATCGGTGAGAGTTTGTGCTGCATGATGCAGTTGAACTTGGAGTCTTCGAAATGTTGCAGAGTTAGCCTTCGCGCTAGCAAGGCTTCAAAAGAAAGGAGAGTCGCCTTCCGTTCCTTGGCACGCTATCATGGTTCTGGGTACCTGTTAAGAGCAAGGGTCAGCACATTACACTTTGTGCTGGTGCGTGGAAAATTAAATCCCATGCTCTCAATTGTTGAAGAAGTTAGGTGAACGTGAATGCAAATATTTAGTAAAGTTTCTAGCCATCCTAGTCAATTCAAACATATATTAGAAGGCACAACAGTATAACGACGACATGTCTTACCCTCGCAGAGCGTATCATTGCAACGTGAGCTTGCCATGTTCTTTCCTGTCATGTTGTTAATAAGGAAATATAATAGAGTGCATTCGTGAAGGTTACTGGCATGACAAGCCATCCTGGACATATAGCTTGGTAGACAGAGGTCCTTCAGCGCAGGTAGCTAGCCCCGTTGAAAGCCACTGCCTATCGTGGCATGCATCCGACATAGCTATCCGTGTTTTCTCCTAGGCCGGAACGGTCCCGTGGCCTCGGGATACCACTCGAAGAAACAATCGCCCTTGTCGACAAGTTGTCCATGACCATGCTAAGTTAATTATTATTTCAAGGCACATTTTTATGGTATTGTTGCGACATTCATTTAATCGATTCGTCTCTTCTTAGCACGATTCTATATAATACAGTTGTAAGCACGATAAGGTTATATGACAAGCACGATATAGTTCGTGTACGTGGGACATCGTCTGACCATTCATTGGAATATCATTCATGTCATTGCATTACATCTAGAATAACACGTCTAGTATTGATAATGTATTAGAGAAGAGGGTCGAGGGAAGAAGGGTCAGCCACTCACCTTAGTATTTACTTGGGGCAAAAAACTGGTTGGCCGCGCTAGACGTTGCCTACGCGATCATCTGAAATCGCACAAGCAACTGATTAGAACACTGTGTTATTCAAGGAAATTCGATACGAATGCGAAGTTCAAAACGCAAGCCATGAAAACCATCAAAAATATTCACGAAAACGCATTCAGAAAACCAAAGCCAAAGAAACAATTTGCGGCATGAAAATCTGAGCAACGGGAGGTCTCTCCCGACTCAGCCGAAGAGTCTATCCTCGAGGCGCAACCCGCTGTATATAGGACTTGGTTCCGAAGAAGCCACTCCATAACGGGGATTGGATCTTAATTCAACCGTTTTCGTTCGACCGATTCGATCGATCCCGACCTATCGGTCTCGACCGAATCGATAGCGACAGTATTCCTTTCTCGCGCACCCCGTGGATGGAAAATGGGGCACGATGTAGGGACGGGGCCCTACACTGCATACTAGGACACCTTAGGACACTAACTTATAAGTTCCAAACCTTGCATTAACCCTCTAGAACATGTACATCCTAGGTTGGTTCTTGTAGGTACTGCTGCTAATGCAATTCCTTCTTGCACACACTGTTACACCCCAAAGTGCACATTAGTGCACTGCTCTACACCCCTATAACATACAGATCTGTACAGGTAAACCTCTTTCCTACTGCTGATATCTTAATCTTTCCCTAGTTCTCTGTAGAGGCCCACACACAGGTACTTGTACACTTCCTACTGATATAACCCATTCCACAAACTAGTTTTCTAATACCCATATGCATTCATATACACATGGCTTATAGTGCTCTCCCCTATACACAAGCACAGGTAAGTTCAAAAGTGGTTATGAGGCCTACAGACTTGATGTCTACATGCATCCCTGCACACTACACCTTAACACTCACTCATGCATCTATGATTTTCCAACTGATACCAAACACCCCTATAACTGATACTTGTTGTCACGACCCGCACCCTAGAGTTAGGGCACGAGAACGTAACGACGCCCAGCCTACGCCGCAGTGTCGGCGGTAGAACGCTGTCCTAGGTCACAACATCTAACAATATAAAGCTAAGCAGTTTATACTCCCCGAATGGGGGTGACATAGCAGATACAAATTCAATCACATCTAAGGTAGAGTATGATAAGGATAGATAAAACATGAAATCCAAAATAAATACAGGAGATAGAAGTCTAAGTGTCTAAGATACATGAACCCGAAAGTACATCTCAAAACTCAAATGAAGATACAGTAATCCACAAAGTAAATACAACCCCATACAAAATGAAATAACTACCTAAACTACCTCTAATGTGTCTCCTCTAGGCTAGCAGGCACCTCCAGGCTATCTGTAAAATTTATCAACAGGTCTAGTCAGGACTGGAGCGAGCACAATACATCTCAACAGTTCATCGCAGGTTAGAAAATATAATCATGCAGTAAAGTAAGATACAGGTACTGAAAGAAATGCTGTATGTAAATAGAGAGAGAGCTGTAATAGAAATATCTACTATACATAGAGAACTAGCAGTGACTAGTGAGTCAGAGTACAATATGAACATGTAAATGGCCTGGGATGATTCAATGAAGACACTACGGAATGATTCAATGAAGATACTTCTGGTGTATTATTCACATGTCCACTTCTACTCCCCCGTACCTCCAATCAATACACAAGGATCCAGCCAGGTTATGTTATGATACTATGTTCAGACCCCGAAGGTGATAGACCCCGAAGGTAATAGACCCCGAAGGTAATGGACCCCGAAGGTAATAGACCCCGAAGGTAATGGACCCCGAAGGTGATACATAGTAGACCCATAAATGGGATAGGGATTCCAGGATGACTCTGTGATCATAAGAGTATATGTCACAAGTGATCGAAGAATCAACGAAGCATAGTGATACGCCATGTAAGTGAAACGCACAAACATAGAGTACCCCATGCTCCCTAAGGATAATATCTCAAGAAAGGATCCATATAGTACCAATCCGTATGACCGTCGTGACAGTACAAGTAAAGTAATCTACTGCAGGAAATAATTCTAAGCAAGATATGAAATGATCAGAGAATGTACTCGCCTCGATAACCTGAATAGCTGATAAGTATAGGAGGTCCCACTGAAGCCACAGAGTCCTATTTAAAGCAACACAGGTTACAAGGTGTTTAAGTTGAAATAAATGAATCCCTACATGCAATCTATATTATTCTAGGTTCTTCTAAGTCAAATTAACTCTAGGTCGACTCCGGTCAATAATCTAGTCAAACTAGGTCAAGTGTTGACTTACAGTTGACTTTAGGTCAACTGGTCAACTCTGGTCAAACAGGGTAAATCTAATCTAATTATTAAAGTGTACTTCGTTATTTGTACGTCGAAACTTACGGCACACAAATCGAGATAAGAAGATTATCGGTAATGTTGATAATCTTATTATAGTGATCCACGTATCCAACTTGTCAATTTCAGCGATATGAGATCACTGGAATTGACTGATCTCAGTTTCGTTGTACTAATCCCGAAACACGAACATTATGTGAATTATTTATTAATTAATTATAAAAAGGGTAAACTCAGAGAAATTATCAATAAACATTGTCGGACGATGAAATGAACATCGCCAACGTGTCAAGAATGCTCAAATTAGCTAGGATAGCCTACCCAACGGTCCAATTTGGACACAAGGGCAAAAAGGTAATTTTGGGTCAAAACGGTGTCCGTGTCGGAGCCGTTTTGCACCGAAAAACGTACAAGAAAACAAGTCCATAAAATATAACAAATTATATGTCCACGCAACCAGAATGTCGATACGAACCCAACGGTATCTCCAGAATTGGATTCCGTTGACCCGATCTCATTTTGGCCCGTTGACCAGAACTTGGAATTCTGGTTTGCACGGAAATGCGTGCCGGAGCCAAAGTTCTCAAAACTCAGCAAACTACCTGTCAACGAGTCCAGAATGATGATACGAACTCAAAGGTATCTCCGGAATTGGATTCCGATGAGCCGATCTCAAAAAGTCCCGTTGACCCAGAATGTGGGACCCGCTTTGCACCGAAAAACGTGCCAGGGCCCACGTTCTCCAAATCTAACAAATTTTATATAAAAACATGCCAGAACGATGCCACAAGTCTAATGGTGGTGTCAGAAATGAAATCTGGAGTCCCGTATTCAAAAATGGAATTTTATAAGTTGGAAATTACGAATTCGGACGACCAACTTTGGCGTCGAATTCAACCAATCAAACAAGCTCACAATGAAACGAAACTGGAGGAAAAGTAAGAGGGTTATACCAGCTTCGCACCAGAACTGGTAGCACGTCAAACGGAGCTGCGGTGGAGGAGATACAAGCTGACGAAGTTGGCCCCGCGAAACTGTCCAAATTTAATACAATTTAAACGGTCAACTTGGTGGCCGGTTTTCATGTATCAAACGATAAAATTAACGGATGAAAATTGACAGGGATGAAGGTGGATATACCGAGATTGCGACGGAGCGAAGAAATCGATGATCCAACGGTCGAATCTCCGGGAAAATATGCGTGAAGTTGCTGCGACGGGGCGCCAAAACGAACTTCATTTCGCGCGCGTCACGACGGAACGTCGTGCAAAACGCACGAATCGCCTATACGTCGCGCCGGGGAGCGAGGTGGCTGACCCAGGGGGGTCGTCGGAGTTCGCCCAAGGCGGGGGAACACTACGGCCACGTCGACGCGTGGCCGACGACGTTGCATCGGAGCTCGCGCGCGCGCAAGTGGGCGCGCTGCTTGCTCGCGCTTGCTGCCGAGGCTACTGCTGCACGCTGCTGTGCTCGCGGCCGGCCTGGCCGGGCACGGCGATGGCCACGGCGGTGGCGCGCGGCCCTGGCGGCGGGGCACGGCAGGAGGATGGCTGGTTTCGAAGGGAGGAGGTCGCCGGAGTTCGTGGTGAAGTGGTGGCTCGTTTGAGAAGGAGATGGAGGAGGAAGAACGAAGCTGTCGACTTTGCTCGATGGCCGACGGCCATGGACGAGGAGGTAGGTCGGGGAGAACTGGTGTTCGGGGACGATGAGGTTGAGGTGGTGGCGGTGTTGAGTTTGATGGTGGTGGTGGTGGTGGTGGTGTTGGTTTAGTTTGTAGGAATTAATGGAAAGGAGAGAGAGGGGGAGAGAGAGAGAGAGTGAAAAAGTGGATAGGTATTAAATGTGAGAGAGAGAAAAGTGTTCTCTCCATCAATGTTAGGGCCGGCTACACATGCTGCCAAGGGGTTTGGGGAAAAGTTGTAGGGAATTTAATGGTTGGGATTGATTAGGAAAATCAAGGGCTAGAATTTAAATAGGAAATATTAGGTTATTCCTATAGGATTAATTCAAGGAAAATTCCAATAAATAATTTAAAAAAATGGTAGAATGAGTACTAATATTTTTAGGCAAGAAAATACGAGGGTGTCATGATGGAGAAAATCATGGAGCTGGACTAGACTCGGTGGAGCCGGATTGGGTTAAAATCGGACATGATGCAAAGATCGAATTAAAATTAGACGTTGATGATCATGTGTAAATAAGTAGCACATGGAGATTCCAATAAATGGGACACAAGTGGCGGACGGGTAGTAGGCTCAATGTGGGCTATGTCCATAGTTGGGGCTGACAGGTTTTGGTCGACAGAAGACCCACAAATCAAGTTGGAAAATGAATGTGACGTCGTGGAGTGAAATAAAATCGGGTCACGTGTCGAAAAAGTTGTGCGAATCAAATGGAGCTCAAAATGACGTGTCTGAGTGGGACACAAAGGTCATGGGTGACGAGCGTCTCGAGTAGATCATCAATGAGGAGTTGGTTTCAAGAAACTGACTGGTCTTGCGCTCCCAATTTAAATGTCATGGTAACGCGCTGAAAATGATCAAGGAAAAGAGTAGAAAAATAAATAATAATCAAATGGTCTAAATTGACCCGAAGTTCAGCGAAGCAGAAAGAGCACAAGGGAACAAGTTTGGGTGGGACACTATATACCGTCATGAAGGTAATCGTGTCCACTCCAAAACTCGTGAAGAAGATTTCCAGAATTGAACATCCCTGATACTCCAAATATCAATGGCATGAAAGAGTACACTTACAGATAAATAAATAAAATAAAATATTTATCAAAACCAAATAATCAGGAAAATAAAATAAAATGAAAAAAATTAACCCGAAATTCAGGGTGCTCACATCCTACCCACCTTATAAAAATTTCGTCCTCGAAATTAAAATGTCCATACTCCCTCTAGGACAAACCCCCCACAATCAAGTCCCAGAACTTAAACAAATCATACCATCAAAAGAACAACGTCCAGGGTCATGGCATACGGTGGTAGTGAAAGTCTCATCTAGGTATACTAGTCATGCTAACTGAATCGGTCATAGGGTATCAAAACACACAGGCAGTCTAGGGTGCTAAACAAAAGTTACAAAAAAACAACAACCATCAAAACTATAAGGCAGTCTACCATCCTATATGAAACTGGTACTCATCAAAAAAAATAAAATAAAGGTAACTACCAATTATCTGAAAAATACTATTCCAGGAAAAATCAAAATCAAAGTTAAAAATGAAAGTCACTTGCATGAAAAATCCAATCACAATATATATTAAAAAATATTTATTCTCGAAACGATCTAAGTTGATCAAATTGGAAAAATCAAAATTTAGGCAATGTGGAGGACAGGTTCAACAAAGTCTAAGAACGAGCATACAAGGGTAGAGATTCGGGTCACAATCAAAATTAAGTACAACCAAGATATAATTATGATAAGAAAAGATAATCGAAGTCGATTTGGTCGTGATTAAGGAAACTAGGATTCAATGATATTGAAAACACTTTGGAAAAAAAAACAAGGGAAGATTTCATAAGGAGTCAAGTTAATCATCTCTCTCTAATACCATCAAGTCTGTCATTTGTTAAATCATTTTTTTTTCACAAGTCCCAATATGAAATCAATCTCTACATAACTATCATCGAAATTTTATAACCTTTAGTCATCTAACCTTTACCATGATCTCCATAGACAAATTTTCTACTTCTAAAAATATTTTTCCCCGAACATACCCCTCTTATTTAGGAGTCAACACTTATTCGTTTAACCAAAATTCCAAATTCCTTCACCTCGTTTTAATTTAGATCCGAAACCTCTAAATTCAGTTTATAAAATCCTTGTACTTGTTTAAGTCAAGTCTCGCATTTACTAAACTCCAATACCACTATGTCACACAAAATTTTATTCTTGTTTATAAATCAACCTTCATAATTTCCTCAACGTTCACATTCAATTATTTTCCTTTTGAATTCTACAATTTCTCCAATCATCTAAAATAATTCCTATAGCTTAAAATCCTTGTTTTCTCTGTCTCTAGTCACCCTCTTACAATATCTGGTTCAACTTCGCATAATCATAGAAAACAATCAAATTCTCATTTCCATCTCTAAATTTCACATAGCCTTGTAATAGTTCCCAAGAATCAATAACCAAGATTTTCTAAGTTCTCAAAACTAGGTTGACCTCTGATATATATATTTTTGAAGTACATCCATGAATTACTCATAACCAAAATTTCAGCAATTGTTTCTAAATTAATAACATTTATCCCTCGATTTCATTTGTAAACCGCTACCACATCTCCATTTCGAATTTTTCATATTTGACATCCATCATTTTGATTCCTACAAATCATTCCATGATAACCATTCACGTTATTTCCATACTAGATGATTTACGTCACTTCTTTAACATTTCTCAGATAAAAACGATATGCAAATTCAAGAGTTCAAGTACAGCTGATAGAAAGAGATACGAGCCGGAATTGATATAATCAGGATGGTTGTATAAGACAAGGAATGATGGTACTAAAATATTGGCAGGAAAGAAATGGTAATAAAATCTGTTCTGCTCATCCGTTTTAAAAAAGGAAACCATTTCAAAATCCAGAGTTAAAATATCAAATTTAAGATAAAGTCTAGCAAAATCATTGATTTGTTGAATTAAGAAGAAATTCATGGAAGAAGTTATCCAAAGGTTTATGAAAATAGCTAAAGCTACTCCAAAGTTAAATAATGAGAGGCAAAGCAAAACAAAACAATTAATAATTCTCTTTTCTTTTTTTTGAAGGACTGAAACAAGGTAGAGAAAACATGTTCAAAATATTTAAAGTACAATCTGATAATCATATGCGTCTATCCAAAATTATGATACTCTAAATTCTCGTCATACTAGTAAGCAAGGCTACGATAATCACAGAGTCCTCGACTTGGGCACATGCCTCTAGAATCATGGTATTTAACATTTTCGCGATGCCGCTAGCTTGGCTGCGAAAATCTTAAATTCCCACACCCGAGAAATATATCCAAGTCAACTATATGTCCTCACCATGCTGGCTAATATGACTGTAGAAGACTAGATTCCAAATCTTAGATGACCTAGCCCATATAATTTCATCTTGACAAAAATTAAATTTAAATCAACAACGATTACAAAAAAAAATCAAATTTATCAACGAATCATCAAGATTCAAAAATGAACAAAAATCCTTCAAATCACATAACTACAAACTCGGATGCTATAGCTAACATCAAGATTCAAAATTCAACAATCTTCATCAAAATCAATAAATACTAACTCAATTTCAATAATAATCCCTCAAAATCAAATTCAATAACAGAAAGTAAAGATAATCAAATCAAGGAAAAGAGTTTTTAAATCGAAGTTAAATAAGATTCTCCAGGGTCGTCCCGGGAATCTCTCAAGGGTTCCTAACTGTGATTGAGTACCTTCAAAATATATCCTATTTCCTAGTGCAGGCTGTAGTGGTACTCTAGTTCGAATACCACTACACTTTAGTCTCGACCTGCATGGGCCACCACTAAAAACGTGTCACGACCCGCACCCTAGAGTTAGGGCACGAGAACGTAACGACGCCCAGCCTACGCCGCAGTGTCGGCGGTAGAACGCTGTCCTAGGTCACAACATCTAACAATATAAAGCTAAGCAGTTTATACCCCCCGAATGGGGGTGACATAGCAGATACAAATTCAATCACATCTAAGGTAGAGTATGATAAGGATAGATAAAACATGAAATCCAAAATAAATACAGGAGATAGAAGTCTAAGTGTCTAAGATACATGAACCCGGAAGTACATCTCAAAACTCAAATGAAGATACAGTAATCCACAAAGTAAATACAACCCCAGACAAAATGAAATAACTACCTAAACTACCTCTAATGTGTCTTCTCTAGGCTAGCAGGCACCTCCAGGCTATCTGTAAAATTTATCAACAGGTCCAGTCAGGACTGGAACGAGCACAATACATCTCAACAGTTCATCGCAGGTTAGAAAATATAATCATGCAGTAAAGTAAGATACAAGTACTGAAAGAAATGTTGTATGTAAACAGAGAGAGAGCTGTAATAGAAATATCTACTATACATAGAGAACTAGCAGTGACTAGTGAGTCAGAGTACAATATGAACATGTAAATGGCCTGGAATGATTCAATGAAGACACTACGGAATGATTCAATGAAGATACTACTGGTGTATTATTCACATGTCCACTTCTACTCTCCCGTACCCCTAATCAATACACAAGGATCCAGCCAGGTTATGTTATGATACTATGTTCAGACCCCGAAGGTGATAGACCCCGAAGGTAATAGACCCCGAAGGTAATGGACCCCGAAGGTAATAGACCCCGAAGGTGATACATAGTAGACCCATAAATGGGATAGGGATTCCAGGATGACTCTGTGATCATAAGAGTATATGTCACAAGTGATCGAAGAATCAACGAAGCATAGTGATACGCCATGTAAGTGAAACGCACAAACATAGAGTACCCGATGCTCCCTAAGGATAACATCTCAAGAAAGGATCCATATAGTACCAATTCGTGTGACCGTCGTGACAGTACAAGTAAAGTAATCTACTGCAGGAAATAATTCTAAGCAAGATATGAAATGATCAGAGAATGTACTCGTCTCGATAACCTGAACAGCTGATAAGTATAGGAGGTCCCACTGAAGCCACAGAGTCCTATTTAAAGCAACACAGGTTACAAGGTGTTTAAGTTGAAATAAATGAATCCCTACAGGCAATCTATATTATTCTAGGTTCTTCTAAGTCAAATTAACTCTAGGTCGACTCCGGTCAATAATCTAGTCAAACTAGGTCAAGTCTTGACTTACAGTTGACTTTGGGTCAACTGGTCAACTCTGGTCAAACAGGGTAAATCTAATCTAATTATTAAAGTGTACTTCGTTATTTGTACGTCGAAACTTACGGCACGCAAATCGAGATAAGAAGATTATCGGTAAGGTTGATAATCTTATTATAGTGATCCACGTATCCAACTTGTCAATTTCAGCGATATGAGATCACTGGAATTGACTGATCTCAGTATCGTTGTACTAATCCCGAAATACGAACATTATGTGAATTATTTATTAATTAATTATAAAAAGGGTAAACTCAGAGAAATTATCAATAAACATTGTCGGACGATGAAATGAACATCGCCAACGTGTCCAGAATGCTCAAATTAGCTAGGATAGCCTACCCAACGGTCCAATTTGGACACAAGGGCAAAAAGGTAATTTCGGGTCAAAACGGTGTCCGTGTCGGAGCCGTTTTGCACCGAAAAATGTGCAAGAAAACAAGTCCATAAAATATAACAAATTATATGTCCACGCAACCAGAATGTCGATACGAACCCAACGGTATCTCCAGAATTGGATTCCGTTGACCCGATCTCATTTTGGCCCGTTGACCAGAACTTGGAATTCCGGTTTGCACGGAAATGTGTGCCGGAGCCAAAGTTCTCAAAACTCAGCAAACTACCTGTCAACGAGTCCAGAATGATGATACGAACTCAACGGTATCTCCGGAATTGGATTCCGATGAGCCGATCTCAAAAAGTCCCGTTGACCCAGAATGTGGGACCCGCTTTGCACCGAAAAACGTGCCAGGGCCCACGTTCTCCAAATCTAACAAATTTTATATGAAAATATGCCAGAACGACACCACAAGTCTAATGGTGGTGTCAGAAATGAAATCTGGAGTCCCGTGTTCAAAAATAGAATTTTACAAGTTGAAAATTACGAATTCGGACGACCAACTTTGGCGTCGAATTCAACCAATCAAACAAGCTCACAATGAAACGAAACTGGAGGGAAAGTAAGAGGGTTATACCAGCTTCGCACTGGAACTGGTAGCACGTCAAACGGAGCTGCGGTGGAGGAGATACAAGCTGACGAAGTTGGCCCCGCCAAACTGTCCAAATTTAATATAATTTAAACGGTTAACTTGGTGGCCGGTTTTCATGTATCAAACGATAAAATTAACGGACGAAAATTGACAGGGATGAAGGTGGATATACCGAGATTGCGATGGAGCGAAGAAATCGACGATCCAACGGTCGGATCTCCGGGAAAATGTATGTGAAGTTGCTGCAACGGGGCACCAAAACGAACTTCATTTCGCGCGCGTCACGACGGAACGTCGTGCAAAACGCACGAATCGCCTATACGTAGCGCCGGGGAGCGAGGTGGCTTACCCAGGGGGATCACCGGAGTTCATCCAAGGTGGGGGAATACTACGGCCACGTCGGCGCGTGGCCGACGACGTTGCATCGGAGCTCGCGAGCGCGCGCAAGTGGGCGCGCTGCTTGCTCGCGCTTGCTGCCGAGGCTACTGCTGCACGCTGCTGTGCTCGCGGCCGGCCTGGCCGGGCACGGCGACGGCCACGACGGTGGCGCGTGGCCCTGGCGGCGGGGCACGGCGGGAGGATGGCTGGTTTCGAAGGGAGGAGGTCGCCGGAGTTCGTGGTGAAGTGGTGGCTCGTTTGAGAAGGAGATGGAGGAGGAAGAACGGAGCTGTCGACTTTGCTCGGTGGCCGACGGCCATGGCCGAGGAGGAAGGTCGGGGAGAACTGGTGTTCGGGGACGATGAGGTTGAGGTGGTGGCGGTGTTGAGTTTGATGGTGGTGGTGGTGGTGGTGTTGGTTTTGTTTGTAGGAATTAATGGAAAGGAGAGAAAGAGAGAGAGAGAGAGAGTGAAAAAGTGGATAGGTATTAAATGTGAGAGAGAGAAAAGTGTTCTCTCCATCAATGTTAGGGCCGGCTACACATGCTGCCAAGGGGTTTGGGGAAAAGTTGTAGGGAATTTAATTGTTGGGATTGATTAGGAAAATCAAGGGCTAGAATTTAAATAGGAAATATTAGGTTATTCCTATAGGATTAATTCAAGGAAAATTCCAATAAATAATTAAAAAAATGGTAGAATGAGTACTAATATTTTTGGGCAAGAAAATACGAGGGTGTCATGATGTAGAAAATCATGGAGCTGGACTAGACTCGATGGAGCTGGACTAGACTCGATGGAGCCGGATTGGGTTAAAATCGGACATGATGCAAAAATCGAATTAAAATTAGACGTTGATGATCATGTGTAAATAAGTAGCACATGGGGATTCCAATAAATGGGACACAAGTGGCGGACGGATAGTAGGCTCAATGTGGGCCATGTCCATAGTTGGGGCTGACAGGTTTTGGTCGACAGGAGACCCACAAATCAAGTTGGAAAATGAATGTGACGCCGTGGAGTGAAATAAAATCGGGTCACGTGTCGGAAAAGTTGTGCGAATCAAATGGAGCTCAAAATGACGTGTCTGAGTGGGACACAAAGGTCATGGGTGACGAGCATCTCGAGTAGATCATCAATGAGGAGTTGGTTTCAAGAAACTGACTGGTCTTGCGCTCCCAATTTAAATGTCATGGTAACGCGCTGAAAATGATCAAGGAAAAGAGTGGAAAAATAAATAATAATCAAATGGTCTAAATTGACCCGAAGTTCAGCGAAGCAGAAAGAGCACAAGGGAATAAGTTTGGGTGGGATACTATATACCGTCATGAAGGTAATCGTGTCCACTCCAAAACTCGTGAAGAAGATTTCCAGAATTGAACATCCCTGATACTCCAAATATCAATGGCATGAAAGAGTACACTTACAGATAAATAAATAAAATAAAATATTTATCAAAACCAAATAATCAGGAAAATAAAATAAAATGAAAAAAATTAACCCGAAATTCAAGGTGCTCACACTTGCTACTGTCACAAATACAAATGGACAAAGGATTCATATACTGCTAGTTTAGTATACTCACACTGATTGCACATTCCTTTGTATCCTACTCACGTACTTAACCTCTACACATCTGTCATAGGACTTGGCTCACCCCTTCTGCACACAAATCTGCTACCATCTATTCTCCTCACCCTACATTATAGTTATCTGAAATCCCTTCCTCACTACTTATGCACAGATGATCCTACAGATATCTAAAATCACAGAGATTGACAGGACTCTCCTACTACCTATTCACATATGCCACTGGCACTTACACACACTATAAACTAAAGCCAAATATTTGCACACCCGACATGACTGACCTGCCTACTCACTGGTGTAGAAGCATGAATTTTTTTAGCAAATGAAGCCCCATGCGCCCAAGTCAGTGTAGCTCCATGCGCCCAAGTTAATGTAGCTTCATGCGCCCAATCAGTGGATCTCCATGCGCCCAGGACAGTGTAGCTCCATGCGCCCAGTCAGTAAATCTCCATGCATCCAAGACAGTGTAGCTCTATGCGCCCAAGTCAGTGAAGCTCCAAGCGCCCAGTCAGTGAAGCTTCATGCGCCCAAGACTAGCTCCCCCGAAAGGAGGGTGCATAGCCTGAGACATAGCTATGCGCCCAAGCCTGACTCAGTCAAAGCCATGATCAAAACATGCACCGAAGCACACGGCCACGTCAGTCTCCACGAGCAGTCGTGCACCGAAGCATGCGACCACGTCAATACCACGACCAACCCACGATCTCGCAACCTGTATGTGCCTACATCCTACGTGTCACGACCCGTTACCTAAATTGTTGGGCCGGGCCGAGCCATGTCCAGCCTACGCTTGTTAAGCGTAGTAAGCTGTTCTAAGAATAGACAATAAAGGATCTAAGCTGCTAACAGTTCTAATATCACAATTAAAAGGTTCATCACAACACAGCATCTATAAGCGAAGGTAAACAAGTACAGACTTAATAATACACTTCCAAAGTATCTAACTGGAGACAAAGTCCAGTATCCAATTATAAGTTCAAAACAAAGTCTAAGTCTCAAAACACATGAAAGATATCTAAGCAAGGTTTCCCGATGGGGCCTCTTTTGGAGAAAAAAGGCCAGGTCCTCAATGCAGTACCATAATATGTAACACATAACATTTCCTCATCGGAAAGTGAACCTACAACGTTATCCTGTCAGGACGGGAGCAAGTACAACCTCTACAACTAAGTACGGAATATATAATGAAAGAGATGTGCAACAAGAAATATGGTGTGATAAGTCTATAAAACAGGAAATACTGGAAACATGGCCTCATGGTACAACTGGGATCACGGTATCATAGTAATATAGGGAACATGGCATATCTGGAATCATGGTATGACTGGAATCACGGTAAAATACATTTGTCAAGGTGACACATGTATATCTAATGTTTAAAACTGGAGCAGGTACGTGATCGTCAATAGGTGTACAATGCGCTGTGGCACATGTAAATAAAATGTACATACGTACAAGTACACAAGCATAGGTGTACATCCGTACAAAAATAGGGGATAATGGCCTACGACGCAGTAACATGTAGAATGAAACTTTGTTCGGTACGATAAAGGGAGCATGATCACGTACTCAACTATCGTTTCCCCACAACCCAGGTTCTAACATGTAAGAGCTACTGAGATCGGTATAAAGCACGGTAGGTACTGATATCAGTATAAAGCATAGTGAAACATGTACTGAGAACCAGTAAGAAGCATGTGAAGATATAAGAACTGTCCTAAGCATGACAGGTACTGAAAGTAATACAACATGTGAAGATTTAACTTGCTACCTCAAGGATCAGTATTGTAACATGGTTAATACATATTCTAGCATTAAAAGATAGTAAATGAGTTTGTAGATGTACTTGCCTCGAGCAAAGCAAGAATACTAGTACAAAGATATAGATGTCCGGTATCCTATCAATAATGATATACAAACTCAGCCTCTAAGTTATGTTCAAGATTACACTAGTGGTATGACACGACTCCTGACTGGATACTAGCCAAGTGGGGACCTAGCATAAAAGTCCAATGTGGCGTGACACTATATCCAAACTAATTTTCTAGAGCCTTTACACTAGAGTAGGGTGAGGTCCAATACTACAATAACTCAAATCAACACAAAACTTGCAAGTCGTAACTATTCAATAAATAAATCAGACTATTCACTGAGTTCCAACAATTTTTGAGATAGACAAAAAGTTTAATTATACATAAAATAAAGTACCAAATGATCCTTGTTAATTATAGAAATTTATACTAATTTTTCTGGGATTTATAAACCCTCATAAATATTTATTAAAAATCAACAAACACATGTATCCTGAAAATGAGTTCTGTTTTCCTATTTTTATAAAATAACAAAAGTACTTATTAAATGCTGGAAAAATTATATTAAATTAGCTAAATTAAGATAGTATTTTAATATAATTTTTTTAGATTTTAACAGCAATTAAAATATATATATATAAATTCAAAAATAGAAAGTAACAATTTCTGGAAAAATAATTAATTACAAATTAAGGATGATGCATAAGCAAAATCTACAGATGTTGTCGGATGATAAAATAAATACTATCAAAGTGTCCAAAATAGTCAAATTAGCTAGGATAGCCTACCCATATGTCCAATTTAGACACAGGGGCAAAACGGTAATTTCGGGTCAAAATGATGTCCGCCGTTGGACACACTTTGTACCGAAAAACGTGTCAGAATAGAAGTCAACAAAACCTAGCAAATTACATGTCCAAGAATTCAGAATGATGATACGAACCCAACGGTATGTCCGAAATAGGATTTCGATGTGTCGATCTCAAAATGACACGTTGACGCGAACATTTAGAATCCGGTTTGCACCGAAATACGTGATGGAGCAAATATTTTCAAAACTCAGCAAATTATATGTCAACGAGTCCAGAATGACGATACGAACTCAACGGTATATCCGGAATAGGATTCCGATGAGCCGATCTCAAAGTGACCCGTTGACTCGGAATATGGACCCGCTTTGCACCGAAATACGTACAAGGGCTCACGTTCTCCAAATCGAGCAAACTTTATATGGAAACATGCCAGAACGACGCCACGAGTCTACTGGTGATGTCAGAAATTGAATCTGGAGTCCCGGATTCAAAAATGGAATTAAACGAGTGCAAATTAAAGAATTTGGACGGCCAACTTTGGCGTCGAATTCGACCAACCTAACATGCTTACAATGAAATGAAACTTAAGGGACAGAAAGAGGGTTATTCCAGCTGCGCATAGAAACTGGTAGCGCGCCAACCGGAGCTGCGACGATGGAGTTACGAGCTGACGAAATCGGCTCCACAAAACTGTCCAAAAATAGTTCAATTTAAAGTGTCAACTTGGTGGCCAGTTTTGAGGTATCAAACGACAAAATTAACGGACGAAACTTGAGGGTAATGAAGATGGATATACCAAGATTGCAATGGAGCAAGGAGTTCACCGATCCAACGGTCTAATTGACCAGAAAATCCGTACGAAGTCGCTGCGAAGGGACACGAATTTTGAGTTCCAAACTCGCGCGCGCCGACGGGATCTCGTGCCAAACGCACGAATCATGTGTTTCACACGTCGGGGAGGCCGGAGACTCTCCCAGGGTGGTCGTTCGGGTTTGCCGGAGGCATGGGGAGCTCACGGAGGCGGGCCGGCTACGTGGTGGCACACGGCCACCGCGGAAGCGCGCGTTTGTGCGCGCGCATGCGCATTGCTGCTGTTGCCACTTGCTGTTGTAGCTGCTACTGCGGCGGGAGGTGGCGGTTGCCGGCGGGGGGCCGCGGTGCATCGCCGGGCATGGCAGGAGGGTGGCTGTGCGGTGGTGGTGGTGAAGTTGGTGATGGTGGTGAAAAGAATGGTGGTGGTGATGGTTTTAATGGTGGTGGTGCATGGTGTTGATGATGGTGATGGTGGTGTGAGGATGGTGATGAAGTAGTGCGGAGGAGGAGGAGAGGGTGGTTGTGATGGTGGAGTTCACGGTGGTGGTGGTGTACGTGAGGGTGAGGGAGAAGAAGAAGAAGAGAAGGAGAGAGTGTGTGTATATGTGTGTAATATAAATATAGGAAGAGAGAGAGTGAGTTAGAATAGAGAGAGAGGTATTTGAAATGAGAGAGGAAAAGGAGGTCGGTTGGGAGGGGGTGAGGTGTGCTGTGAGGTGGGGGGGGTGTGTGGGAGTGTTGTAAATAATAGGAGAGAGAGAGTTATATATATATATATATATATATATATATATATATATATATATATATATATATATATATATATATATATATATATATATAAATCTTTGGGCAGCATGTTCCCCTTCCCTGCTCTCCCCGTTCGCATGCTCCCCTCCCCTTGGCCGGCTTAGGCCGGCCATCCCCCCTTCCCCTCCCCCTCCCCCTCTTCGCCCGCCTCCGTCGTTCCGCCCCGGTTCTCTCCTCCGATGGCTCTCCATTGGACCCCCGAGGCGCTGGCCCTTCTCCAGCTCCTCCCCGCCGCCCTCCAAGCCCGCCCTCCTTCCCCTCCTCCTCCTCCTTTCACCCCCTCGCCACCTGATTCCTCTCTCTTCTCGGAGCCAGGCGCGCCCTCCGTTTCTCCAGCTCACCCGCCATGGGGTGGCCTCGCCACTTCGCCAGGTGTTTCCCCCCCTCTGGGAGTGCCACCCGCTCCGGCTCCCTCCAGCGGAGCCCCCACCGCCGGGTTGTCCTCGGTGGAACCCTTCGTTCCCACCCTTCCCTTATTTTCGAACTCCCCCATTCCCCCCTCGGGAGCTGCGCTCCCCTGCTGCGCCGGCCTTGGGCCCCTCGCCCCTTGGCTACCCGGGCACGCCACCATTGGCGTCAGCACCGAGGCGGTCTCCTCAGGAACAGCTGCCATCCCTGCACGTTTTCCCAGCTACCCCCCTGTCACATCACGGGTCCCACCAGACGTGGACTCCAGCCTCTCCTGCTGCGCAGTCCCAGGCTCTAGCCCCTGCGCAATCGACTGCTTCAGCCCCCTTTGGAGCACAGCGCATCCTCGCGCTTTCCAACGCCCCACGTGGGCCCCTGCAGGCGTGGGAACCTGCCCCCCCTTACGCGCTTTACCAGGAGCTCCCCTCCCATGCGCTATTCAGCGCCCCTCGTGACCCACGCGGGTCCCAGCTGACGTGGGCTTATGCCTCCCCTTCTGCGCACTCCCAGCAGACTTGGGTCTCTGTTCCCCCCTTTGCGCAATCGGTTGATTACCCCTCATCCGCTCGGGGCCCTCGCCCCTTTGCGCATTGTGCTCCCAGCGGGCCCCATCAGGAGTGGCCTCCTTCTAGCCCATCTGCGCACCCACAGTCAATCCCCTCCTTCTGGGGTCCCCCCCTGCGCAATCGAACCGTTCTTCCTTGCTCCTCCCATCCCTTACCCCTTCCCTACCTCTCTCCCAGTGCACTCCAGCGCCATCCCGCACCCTCCTACCATCAGTCTCCCCGTCCTTCCAGTCTCCGGCACCTTCCGCTCATCCAGTCCCCTTGCCCGCACTTGTCCGCTCTCCTCCCCTGGAGGGGGCACCCATCGATCCCGAACCCCCGGAGCCATCTCCCGATCCCCGCCCCCCCCGACCTCCGTCCACCTCCGGCGGGATCCCAAGCACTCCTTCCCCCTGTGTCGGCCATCCCGCCCCAGCTCCCCCTCTCCCCCCCGTTGGCGGCGTGGCCTCCGCTTTCCCTCCCCCGTCGCTCTGTCCGGGAAGCCCTCCCCGGCCCTCTCTTCCCCCTCCTCCTTCGGCCCCGAGCTCCCTAATCCCCTTAGTGATCCCCCGCTCTTCCGCTCTGCCCCTTCGGGTCAAGCTTCCTCTGGCCCGGCTCAACCCTCCTACGCCGCCTCGCTTCGTCCGGACCTCCTCCCCTCGAAGGGCGTTATCCTCCCAGACGTCCATCTGCCAGATATCGAATATTCGCAAGAGGCTTCAACCCCTGTTATCCCCTTTTCCGACATGGAACTGTCATCGCTGTCAACGACCTTTCCACGCACATTCATCCTCAAATTCTCCATCGGATGCCCTAAACTTCCCAGGGTGCAGGAAGCGATCGCCAAATGGAACCTCTCGACCGACTACCGAGTGGCCCCCCTCGACCCCAGACACATCCTCCTTCACCTATCTTCAGATCGCGATCACAGGACCGTGTGGTCCAAGGGAACCTGCAAGATTGACACCCACCAGATGAAGATTATCAAATGGTCACCAGAATTCAATCCCAAAGAAGACTCAGCCACGGTTGCTGCTTGGGTTACCCTCCCCAACCTTCCCCTCATCTGTTTTGTTCCCGCGGCGCTAAAGCGCATCGCCAACTCCTTCGGGACGTATGTGGCTTCGGCTCCTGAGACCAGCAACCTCACCAAAGTCCACTATGCCAAAATCTGTGTTGAACTAGACCTCACTCCCGAACCACCCAACTTCATCAACATCGAGCTTGGCAATCATACCCACACCCAACAAATCCTCTACGACAACCACGTATTGTTCTGCAACCACTGCCACTTGAGGGGCCACCTCCCTAAGAACTGCCACCGCCTGCACCCGGAACTTAAAAAGAAGCCATCCAGGAAAGACAACGACCTATCGGTGGGGAAGCCCCCAAAGTCGCCCATTCTCTCCCTTCCAAACACCCATATTCGATTTGATTCAAGTATCGGAGAGCCAGCTTCCAGCGAAGCGCCGAGCAGGGCCCTGATCCCCTACATTCCCCAACACATAGAGACCTCCAACCAATTCGCCATTCTCGACTCAGAGGACCCGGAGCAAGGCTTCTCTCTAGACGGCTCCAGCACCCCCGACCAGCCACCCTCCCCCCCATATCCTCGTGCGTAGAGGACGGCACCGAAGCTGGCAACGCCGATCACCGACAACTCCTCTCTGGTCAGGAGGCCGCCCCCTTGGCCCCTCCCCCCTCCAATGAAACTCACCAATCCCCCAGTGCGATCCCAGTCGAAGAGGTCCTAGCCATCCTGGGACCAGACCAAGTGAAGAGAGGCCTACAAGCGCTAGCAGCAGGAGCCCCCCTCCAGCAACTGCTGACCGAGTGCGAGCTCGACTCCCTTGCCATCCTCCCGGAGGAGACAGCACTCGACACAGCTGGCAATCTAATAGGACATCCCCCCGGTCCGCACGAGTGCCACAACCACAACCCGCCCATAACAGTAAAAGTTAACTCGATTGACTCCCTACGGAGCAAATCAGATTCCGACAAGACCGCCACCATCCAAACTAGATCCGCCGCAAGGCGGAACAAAAAACATCCCCACAACCTCTAAATGCTTAACGTCCTATCCTGGAACGTTCGAGGTCTGGCCAATAAACCAACATTACGGAGAATTACCAGTCTTCGGAAAATTCACAAAATCGATATCTTCATCATCATCGAACCAAAAATCCCTTCCAAACGTCTCAAATCTACCCAGTTAGCTTTAGGCCTCCCTACGACAATTGCCGGCAGGCACGACATCTGGATTCTCGGGACGAAGGAGGCCAAACTCGACATCATCCAGGACACCCAACAAGCCCTCTCTTGCTGGGTCTCTCACCCTATCCTTCCAGAACGGGCCATCCTTTCAGCGGTCCACGGTAGCTGTGTCATCGCAGAACGGAAATACCTATGGAACGACCTTCTCAACACCTATCTCCTCAACACCAACACCCCCTGGCTTTGCATAGGGGACTTCAACGCCATCACCCGCAGAGATGAGAAGCTTGGCGGTCGCCCTCCGCCCCTGTCTGCCATGCAAGACTTCAACAACTTCATCTTCAATGCTCACCTTACCCCCCTTCAGTTCAAAGGCAGCGAATTCACTTGGTGTAACATGCAGGACGGCGACCGTCGTCAATATTTCCGTCTGGACAGAGCCCTCACCAATGCGTGCTGGCACGGAATGGGAATCAGCTCCACCCTGACCCACCTCAACTCCACCGAATCCGACCACGCCTCCATCCTGGTGGAAATCAAAAACAGATCCAACCCCTCTAAAAAGAACTTCCAATTCCTCGACTTTTGGACCGACCACCCGTAATTCTTGGGCATTGTGGCAGAGGCGTGGAATAGTCAGGACTCCCCTCACCCACTCACTCGGGTCAGCAACAAGCTCAAAGCCACCAGGAAAGCTCTTTCCAATTGGAGCAAACAAGCATTCGGGGACATTTTCCAAGCGATTTGCGTCGCGGAGGACGATGTCACCCGAGCAGAAGCTTTATTCCTCTCCGACCGATCCCCTGCGGCGAGGAGAACCTTGAACCTAACCAAGGCCATACTCAAATTCAGGCTTAAAGTTGAGACCGACTTCTGGAAGCAGAAAGCCAGACTGAAATGGGACAGCGATGGGGATAAAAACTCTAATTATTTCCACGCCTGCGTCAACGGCAAAAGAAACAAACTTTCGATTCATCATATCACCGATGAACAAGGCATCACCAGATCAGACCACAAGGGGATCCAGGAGGCGGCCGCCAATTTCTACACCAAACTATTCTCCAAGGAGATGATCCTCAAAGACAACTCTTTCCTTGACCAAATTCCCACCATCATTAACGACTCCGACAATGCCCTGCTGGAGCGCCCTTTGTCCGAACAGGAAGTGAAAGATGCGGTTTGGGCTTTGAATGCGCACAGCGCCCCCGGCCCGGATGGCTTTTCGGGCACTTTCTTCCGTACCTGCTGGGAGATCATCAAGCAGGACATCACCGCAGCGACGATCGCCTTCCTCGAAGGAGCTCATTACCCTAAATCTATTTCCAGCGCCAATCTTATCCTCATCCCGAAAAAAGATAACCCCAACTCCTTTCGCGACTTCTGACCCATCAGTCTTTGTACATTCACCAACAAAATCATCTCTAAGATCATCGCATCCAGAATGACCGAAACCCTCCCCAAAATCATCTCGGAAGAGCAAAGCGGTTTCGTTCGCGAAAGAAACATCCAAGACAACATCATGCTGGCCCAGGAACTTATCACCTGCATGAAATTTCCGGCAAGAGGGGGCAACATCGCCATCAAAATTGACATGGAAAAAGCATACGACAGACTAGATTGACAATTCATGATCTGGGTCTTCAGAGCATTCGGTTTCTCCGAGAATTGGACCAACATCGTGTGGAGATCCATCAGCAACTCATGGTTTTCCACAGTCATCAACGGCCAATCTGAGGGTTTTTTCAAATCTAGCCGAGGAGTCAGACAAGGCGATCCCCTATCGTCCACGATCTTCATCATTGCTGCCGATGCCCTGAGCAGAAACCTCAACAACATGGTTAACACCCCCAACTTCCAGCAATACCACACTGCCAGCGGCTGTCCCACCATCACTCACCTGGCTTTTGCAGACGATCTTCTCATCTTCTCATCCGGTGACGTCGGATCTATGGAGGTGGTCCACAACACCCTGGCGCGGTACTCCAGCTGCTCCGGCCAAAAGATCAATCTATCCAAGAGTATCATCTATTCCCACCACAGCATCAAAATCGAGAACGCGACCAGACTCACCAACCTCACCTCCATTACGGTGGCACATCCTCCTTTCATCTATCTCGGCGCCCCCCTGGCGTACGGGAAATCCAACGCCAGCATCTACGAGAACTTGATCACCAAAATCAGGAACAAGATCGAAGGATGGCATAACGCTACCCTATCCCCAGGCGGGAAAATAATCCTCATCAAACATGTGCTCAACTCCGTCCCCATCCACATCCTAGCGGCCTGCTCTCCGACCAGGAAGGTTATCACGTCCATTGAACAGATCTTTTGCAACTTCTTCTGGGAGCACAACAAGGGGCAAGACAAACACCACTGGGCCAGCTGGGACACTATGGCATCCCCAACCGCTAACGGAGGGCTTGGATTCCACAAACTCGATCACACCGTCAAAGCTTTTTCCATGAAACTGTGGTGGAAATTACGCACAAGCCAAAACCTGTGGACCAAGTTTATGAAGGCCAGGTACTTCAGATACATCCATCCCGCGATGGCCACAGCTAACAGCAGATCCTCAGCGGCTTGGCGTCGTATTTTACGTGGCAGGGAATTGGCCGAACCCGCGATCAGACTCCATCTGGGTACTGGCGAGTCCAACCCCTTCCTGGAAAGGTGGATAGGTGACAGCCTTATCCCGAACATTACCGACTCCCCCAGAAATAGTAAGATCAAAGACCTGTGGAATCCCACCAACAACGATTGGAATTGGGACAGAATCCGCGACTGGTCTGGCAATGAAGCTATTGCCAGCATTCGCCAGCTCGGTCTTACCATCGAAATCGACGCCGACCAACTGTGGTGGTCGGTCGCAGCTTCTGGCGCCTTCTCTGTACGATCGGCTAGACTATCGATACAAGATAACGGCCCTGACCTTTTTATTGCGCGTTATTGGCACTCTTGCATCCCTAAGAAATGGTCATTTCTTCTGTGGAGAATCATGAGAAAGAAACTTCCCACTGACGACATCCTTAACTCCATCGGCTTTAGCCTGGCGTCTGCTTGTAACTGTTGCATCGAGCGTCAGACGGAGTCCATCGACCACATCTTCAGGGAGGGAAGCCTCCCTGACAAAATCTGGAGCACACTCAATCACATCCATAACACTTCTCCAGACGACGGGCGCTTTATCGATCTTCTGGCCCACTGGGGCGCCGCTTCCCACGGCCACCAGATCGTTGCAGCGGCCGCCACCTGGACCATTTGGAAAAATTGCAACAAAGCGAGATACGAGGGACACCAATACTCTGCCGATCAGCTGATCCGAGAAATTCACCGACAATGTCGCAAAAGGAGCGCCCTTTGTTCCCACATTTCTCCGGCCTTCGGGCGACCGTTCATCTCTTAGTCTAGGCGGGAGCTCCAGGCCTTCTCCCCTGTCTATCCTTTTGGTATACTTTGTCTTGTATACGTGTCAGGCGTCAGCTTTTTGAGCCTTGACTTTTAATAAAAGGGGGTTTCTTCAAAATATATATATATATATATATATATATATATATATATATATATATATATATATATATATATATATATATGAGGAAGGATCAAGATCCCCACACTTTTTGCATCCCCATGCATGCATCCCCCCTATTTGCACTGTTGGATGGTGCTTTAAGTCATTTAATCTTAACCGCTGATTTACCAATGGTTAAGATTAGATGACTTAAAGCACATCCAACGGATGTGAACATGGGGATGCATGGGGATGTAAAAATTGTGGGGATGCTTATATATATATATATATATATATATATATATATATATATATATATATATATATATATATATATAGGATATTTGTAAAGTGGAGAGAGAAAAATAGATATTTAAAATAGGAAAAATAGGGAAATTATGTGGGGTGTTTGGGTAGTCATGAAAGGGCAACATGGAGCTTGGGTTTGGGTTCGATCGAGCCGGGTCGGGTCAAAATCGGACATGGTGCAATAATTGAATTAAAATAGGTATTTATGATCACGGGTAAATAAGTAACATGCGGGAACTCAAATAAATGGGACACAAGTTTCATGTAGGTAGTAGGCTTCGTGTGGGCTAGGTCCATACTTTGGGTCGACTAGGTTGGATCGATGTCGGGTCCCAAAATTAAATTGGAAATTAAATCAGGTTTTACGGTAGAAAATAAATCGGCCCAAATTGACCCGAAAGTTGTGCGAAGGAAATGGAGCACAAAATGGAGTGTCTGAGTGGGATACGAAGGTCATGGGTGAAGAGCGTCTCGAGTAGATCATTCATGAGAAGTTGGTTATGAGAAAATGACTGGTCTGGTGCTCCTAAATTAAAAGTCACGGTAACGTGCAAAAAATGATCAAAGATAAAAGTGAGGATAATTATTCAACGATTAATTGGTCTAAGTTGACCCGAAGTTGCACGATACAAAAAGAGCATAAGGGAACGACTTCAAGTGGGACATGATATATCAAAACAAAGATAATCTTGTCTACTACAAAACTCGTAAAGAGAGTTTACAGAGATTGGCATCCCTGACGCTCCAGAAGTCAAAGTCACGGAAAGGAACATTAATGATCAAAACAATTAATTAATAGAATATTTATCGAAAATAATTCATTCAAAAAAATTAAAATAAACCCTGAAATTCAGCGGGCTTACACTATGCGCCCAAAGCAGGACTATGCGCCCACATAAAAACCAGCGTGTTTCCTCATGTGGGCGCATAACATCATTCTAGCTCAAGAACGACTATAAAAGGGGGACCTCATCCCTCTTCAAAACACAGAACGGAGAGCATTTTCAAGAGCCAAATTGCTGCACTTCTTGCCAGTGAGCCGAGAGTTAGCAATTTTCTTAGGTTTTCTTCTACTTTTGTAATCGGAGTGTCAACGGAGTAAAGGAGCAACTGCCGCTCGATCTCCATCGTCCCATTCCCCAGAATTCTTTTCTGTACTCGGGGATCCTCAGTGCAGGATCTCTCAGGCATACTCGATTTGTGGTGCCTTGCGCCAATAAAAGAAAAGACAGCATTTTCTTTTTTTTTGTGTCCACAAAAAAGGCAACGCTGCAGGGGACTACCTTTTCCACTGACGAGAAGTTGGTGACGCAATCCGATACCGACAAAGTGGGGAGTACTCAGAAGATGCTGATCATAAAGTTCGATCAGCAGGCGTTCGAAGAGATGCTCTCGAGGGACGGCTCTACTCCCTCAAAATCAGCAAAGCCAAACAAGTCTCGCAAGACTTTGCTTCCGAAGGCTCGCTGTGCATATCCTGCTAGTGTCATAGCAGATATGCAGCTGAAGGACTCCGTCACATGGGCACATAACTCTGCCACAGAAGTTTCCTAAATGGATAAGGCTCATACCGTTTTGGGCTCTACTAGCCCAGTGACTTCTTCCATGCACAACCAACAACAGAGTGTTCAACACCTGAGACTTGGCAAAGGAAAACACTACGATGCCAAGAATCGGGGTGTGCGACACTCTGGCCAAACCTAACGAGGCTTACAAACGAAGAAGGCCAAACTGGAAGAAAACAGCACTGCTCTACCGGGCATGCGCCCAAGGCCATACGCCAAGGGGAGTGTTTGGGCGCATAGCCCCAACCAGAACACTTCTGTCTTCAGCAGGCTGAGCATCCAAAACCATGTGCCCAAGGCTATGCGCCCAGGCTCTCTAGATCCATACTATGCGCCCACATCAAGGAGGCTCAGACATGCTGTCAAGGAGCATGCGTCCAAAGCCAGTCTCCAAGGCCTATGCGCCCACAATAAAAAGACAGTCTCCAACGCGTATAGCACGGGACTGTCTTCAAGGACATCACAGAACTTAGGTATGGGGGTTGCCCCTGCACATGAACTAAGTCTGGATGCGCCTACTCTCCTTACGAACCCGCATGCAAAGCTCGGCGATGCATGCAACATGGGTTGTAAGGCAAAACTCCCTTCCGCTGACTTGCATAACATGATAAATCATAAGCGTAAAGCGAGGAACAATAAAACAATTCAAAGTGCGCTTCTGTGCACCAGTATTGTTATCAACTGTTGTTGCTCCAAAGCAACAAGAGTGCCTCAGAGAAAGTCCGTGTTTCAACGGCTACACTTCTCTGACGATGAGAAGCCACTATGTGTTTCATCCAACATGGCTTCATGGGGTCCCCCTTACGGAAGCCCCAATCAAAGTCGGTGGACTGCGAACCCAACTTTCTATCTTAGCTCAGCAAGAAGAAGAAGGAGAAGTCTACCAACAGATGGCCAACAGGCTGTCACATCCGAAGGCGTCTATATGGGCACTCGATCAAAGGCAAGATTCCGTATGGACGACAAAGATTCCCAAGCCAGGGGTAGCGTTTCCTCAGAATCTGAAGCAGATGACCCCCACACTGGGGGTAGCCTTCCAGAGGACGATGATCCCTCCGAATCCGATGGCGACTATCTACCTCCTCTACCTGAAGATAAAGGACTTATCCACTCGGAGACAGACAGTATAAGCACCAGTTGTACTGCTTCCTCTGTTTATCCTCGCATATTATCTATATATATGGCGGACGGAGAAAGATCTGAAGAAGCTAGTGATCAGACTAGCAAATAGCTAGAGGGTCTCGAAACAGCATTCGCTAAGATCACTGATATGCTTACCAGTATCATGGCAGTTCAAGCTGCGGGGCTGTTCCTCCACCTCAACAAAACGTCTCGACCCATGTTAGTCCGGCTCACAGCAATAATCCTCCTTCACTACAAAAGGAGTATCATTCCGTTGCACCACCTCCAAATCTTACAAATGTCGGGGGTGGTCCTTCGCCAACAACGCCTGACAACCATTCAGCAGCCGTTTCCCAATACCTGCTCAATCAATAAGATATAATTGATTCCTTGGTCGCTCGCCTCGACACCATCTTACACAAAGACGAGCTTCAGAAGATGAGGATATCTCAACTGTATCCCCCTGAATGGGAGAATGCTACTTGCCCTCCTAACTACAAGCCGCTGACGCTGAACTCATTTGACGGTTTGATTTCTCCTCGTCAGCACATGATGTACTTCAACACACAGACTCTGCACTTGCCCAGAGACGATCCGTTCCTGTCGAAGCTGTCTATTAGCACCTTGCAGGGGGTAGCCTTCGAATGGTTCTACAATCTGCCTGACCGGTGTAATCAATTCATTCAAAGACTTGGAGAGGTTGTTCCTCAACAGGTTTTACGAGAGTGGCATGCATGTTAGTATGTCCACCCTCATCGAGACCAAGCAAAAGAGGACTGAGACTGTCGCCTTCTCTCCTCCAGTTATCTCTTTATTTGACAGGGGCGGATAATACCAATCTATCAAGAACAAGAAAAAAAAGAGAAATTCGCAAATGGTTTGAGCACTCAAATTGGATCAGTGATCGATTTATAGGTTTCGTCGTAAACCAAATTGGTTACTTCCAATTACGTAAATCAATAGTTCAAACCGCACTCAAAGGTAGGACATTTCCCATTGATATAGGAACTTCTGTACCAGAAATAATGGTATCTACAATTATAGCCCCCTTCATCGAATGCTTCAGGCGGCTAGTGTTGAAGATGCCCTTCGGTATACCAGACTCAGAACTTATGGATACTTGTCGACATAACCTCCTTCCTACAGTGAAGTTTTGTCTAGGTATATATTAGTATGATACGTGGCCCGCTTTCATTGGGGCCGCTGATGCTGCTGAAAATGACATTCCTAACTTGGAACTACTGGGGTTGAATACACCCAAATCCGAAGACAAGGGCAAGCATCCTCAAACTATCCCTGTTCGTGGGGGTAAAGGGAAAGAAGTCCTGAAAGTCGACACATCCAAAGGAGCTTCCAATTCTCAGGGTGCCTCTGACAAGCCTAAGGATACCTTCTCCTTCGACGAAGACGATGTCATTACCATCTTCCACACATTGACGAAAGGAAATAAGCTGACATTGCCTCCACCACGACGTCCTACAGAGGCGAGCCAACTTAATGATCCCAAGTACTGTCTCTATCATCAGTACGTGCATCACTCCACCAAGGATTGCATCATCCTGAAGAAGGAGATACAATAGCTTATCGACAGCCAAGTGATCAACCTCAAAGCTGAAGACAAGGTCGTATCTGCTAACATGATCTCTCTTCAGTTTGGCGACTTTCCTCCTATAGAAGTCCCAGACGGCGTGGTCCCGATCCCCAAGGCGATGATGGAAGTCGTCAACCTACCACCAGCTCGCAACTCGACCTTGGTCCCACTCACAACTGAACGTGGTGAGATCATGTGGGTCCACCCGGACGTTGTCCAAGAAGTGACGCAGGGGGTAGCACCTCCCAAAGCAAGAAGGGGCAAGAAATTCAAGCCATGCCATATAGTATCCTCTCCCATCTATGAGGTTCTATCTAGCGAGACGCGATCGGGGAAGGCTTATCTTCGGACGTACGATCCCGTACAAGAAGAACCAGTACCTCCTCAAGATCCTGCTGCCCCCACAAGCTCAGAAGCCGGCCTGTCCAAGCCACAAACCACGGAAAAATCCAAGCAGAAGGAGACGCGGTTTGACAAATCTCTAAAGGTGCCAGCTCCTGAAGGTATGGATCGGCTCTACAACTTTGACATACTGGCTCAACTAGCCAATACACCTGCCAGGTTGTCTCTGTTTGATCTATTGCGACTCTCCAAAGAAACGCGGAAGGCCTTAAGTGAGGTATTACTACACGCCGACTCTTACCTCGCTAAAATCAAAGCCCCCGTTGAAGATCCTGTCTCCTGTCCCCACTGCCACAGTACTATGGAAGTGGTGCACAACATCACCTTCTCACAGGAGGACATGCTACTCAAAAATAATCGTCATGATAGACCCATGTACTATACAGGGTATATCGGGGCGATCAAGGTGGACCGCATGCACATCGATCCAGGATCCTTCCTCTGTACAAGCTATCCATAACCAACACAACTATCATGGCTTTCAATGCTAGTCGAAGCCATCCGCTGGGCAAGATCCGTCTCAAATGCTAGATCGGTAATCTTCGAATGGAGGTTTCCTGCTATGTGATCGATACCAATGTATCCAATAACGTCTTGTTAGGATGTCCATGGATACACGAGAACATGATCGTTCCTTCCACACTTCACCAGTGCTTCAAGTACGTCAACAGCGACGGTGTCGTGAAGACGGAGTTTGTCGATGTCGATCCTTTCAAGGACATCGAAGCATACTATGGAGATTCGGTACTTTACCAATCTCAACCCCCAAGGATGATAGCAATGAAGCTGGCAATGAAGCTGAAGCAAGTCCATCCTCCAATGGTCCCTGATTATCCGAGTCAAAGGACGTACTACTCCAAAAAGTACTCCGAAGCCTCTCACAATCTGGGTGAAAAAGAAAAAAACCTGACAAGGTCAAGCCACTGACCATCACTCTCAACAAGACACCCTGGGAGGAACCTACTGACGCCCGTCCTCCCAATCCTGAAGAATTATCCTACGTGGTGAACTCGGCCAAGACTGTGGCTCCTCTTCCAAATGATGATCCTCTCAATGAGTATATCAATACTCATAATAATGTACCTTCAGCGGGTGATGTTATCCCTGAAGAAGAACTTGCGTATTTGTAATGCCCCAGTCCCAAAATACGTAGGACTAAGTACGTAGACATGTCAGCTGTATTCATACGAAGTACATAGGTCTCGTATGAATACATAAGCTGTAAAATACAGTAATCCAAGACAAACTAAATCTCATCCACAATGAAAAGAATAATAATATAAAAATCAACTTGAATATTTAGGATACAATCGTTGGGCGGAGACAAAGTCTACTACCAACTATCTCAATGAAAGAAATGTACATGAATCGAAAAATGGCAAGACCAACCAAGCGCAATCGTCTTCGGAAGAATGGAGAAGACCACAGCCTTGGCTAGGATACCTGCAAAAAATATGAACACACACCTGGGGAAAAACTATGTCCTCAGACGGACGTAGCAAGATACAGGAAGAACAAGCTAATATGAACTGTCAAAATAAAATAATATATATAATGACTATCCTAGACACAAATATGCAAAGGAGATTCTAACCGCCTAATGTACAATTTAGAGGACAACTTTCATGCGCATGGGTGGGATTTTAGGCTATGTGTACGTAACTGGCATCCAGTCATCTGTATCCGTCCGTAACGTCTAAAACGTCAGAGGGCATCTACAAATAAATTGCCACAGTTCCATCCGGAGACTGTGGTTTACCTGTTTGGATTCTCATACGTATAAGCGACTGTCCTCCCCCAATATTTCCCACACTGTTCAAGTCATGTCCATGGCTCGTCCAGTTTTGTAACTACTTGAGTCTCTAAAACCCTAGTCATAGCAGTTACGAATATCTACCGTCACACGACTTTAGAGATAGCTAGTCAATAAGTCGTGCCCCTAATAACATGTCTCAAACCGTGTAGTGTGAGTGTCACAGCCAAAGGAGATATAAGGATATCCCCCAACAAGAAGGTAGTCCGCTAACACTAAGTCAACATGCATAAAATAAAGTAATGACTAATAAAGTCGTTTGCACCCAAGTATGGCTTGTACGCGCAGTTTATAACAATTAAAAATAACAAATATGAAACAAAGTAAAAATACAGAAAATAAATAATTGACAGTTAATTAGCAACGTATACTTGCATGTTGGGATCGTCTGGTGTGCTGCGATGATCAAGGTGGCACGAAATTTACTACGATGTTGCAACTATGTATGACGGCCTCGGATGATAGCATGGACTTGAGTTGGTTGCAGTTGATGCGCGTATGACTGTGTTGGCACGAAATAGTCGTAGATGCCAAAAGTATGCCAGATGATCTCCATCGATTGGACGGTCCGTGTCATTGAGTCCAAAATAGCCAAATTAGCTAGGGACGATATAAAGTAATTCGAGAGTTGCAAGAAGATAGGAATACGACTAGCCAGGGACAAGATTGACAATTGAAGATAATTGGTATAAATAAATATTTAATAACTTTTAGAAAACGTCTATATATATAGATATATTTGAAAATTCTACTTTAGTCAAAATATATTTAGACAAATACTTGGTAAACCCCAAAAATTTGTTTAGGGCTTAAAAACATAAGTTTTGTCAAACTATAGTTTTTGTTCAAAATCATAATTAAAATTCCATAAAAATAATATAGCAATATTCTTTTAGTATTTTGAAATCAGATTTGAAAATAAATATATGACTAGCCTAATATATATCTTGTTACACATATAACTTTTTAAAAATACTTAGTATACACTTTATTTAAAATAACTATAATAATAGTAACACTACCTACATATATCTAATACATATATACTGTTATTTATAAATTAATAAGATAACAAAAATAATACAAATAATAATAAAAGAAAATAATAATAATAATAATAATAATAATAATAATAATGATAATAATAATAATAATAATAATCTCAAAAGTTGGTTCTGGTCGTTCTTCTACACAGGAGGAGAGAGAGAGTGAGAGATTTGGAAATTATTTTCGTGTGAAGGAAAGGGGAGGGGCGGAGGAAGAGGGGTTTTGGGTCGGCGGAGCTCCGGCGGTCCGACGGGCGGCTGCGGAGGCTTAGCGCGACGGGAAGAGAAAAGGGCGTAGGAGGCTCGCCGCTCATCCGGTGATGGAGAGCTGTGGGTGGACGTCGAGGTCGGAGAAGGTCGGGGCTTGGGTCACTGGCGTCGGCACGCGACGGCGGTCCTGGCGAAGTGACGGCGGGACGGCGAATCCGCGGACGGAGGGTTTCGATCGGGCCCACGACGAAGGGGGTCTCGTCGAGGTCCGCTGGCGAAGCTCCGGCGGAGGCAAAGTGCACGCGCGACGCTCGCGGTTAGGGAAGGCGGAGGCGGCGCTGCGGGGCTCGGCGCACGCGGCGGAGGGCAGTTCGAGCGGGCGACGCGTGGTTTCGGCCTGGGGTGACTCGGCGCTGGACTCAGGTGCTGTCCTTAACGCGCGGGCGGCGACGAGCGGGATCGGAGGGCGGAAAAGGACTCCGACTCACTGGTCGTAGGCATACAGGCTCGTCGGAGCACGTAGGAGGAGGACATGGCTCAGATCTGGGTGGGGCGGTGCTCCGGTGGGCTCGCCAGCCCTGGTCGGAGAGAAGAAAGGTCAGGGTTTTGGCTTCTACTCTCTTTTTTTCGTGGTGGTTGTCTCCGGGGGTTGGCCGGGTTGGTGGTGGTTATGGGGGTTGTCTCCGGTGGTTGGCCGGGTTGGTGGTGGTTATGGGGGTTGTCTCCGGTGGTTGGCCGGGTTTGCCGGGACGGGTGATGGCCAGGTGCTTTGTTGTGGAGCTATGGTGTTGGTGCGGACAAGGGCAGTTGTTCGGTGTCGGGGGCTGGTCGGATATGGTGACAATGGGTCTGCACTGGTGGCGGTGGCGGAGGTCCAGGGGTGGTCATAGCTGTCTAGGGTGGTGGTGGGTGAAGTGGTGTAGGCTGTGGCGGTGGAAAAGGTCGACCGGAGAATGGTGATGAGGAGTGCAGGCTCTGGCGGGGCTGGGCTGTGGCCAGAGGCATCTGTAGACTAGGAATAGGATTAGGTTTTTGATTGTGTCGGGGTTTGTCCGACACGGAGAGGTGAAATTGTATGTGTAAAAAAATATGGAATAAGACGGGGAGGGAACACGGACACGGTGCACGGGGGTTGAGAATTATTTGTGGAGAATTGATGAATGATAAAAAAATTTGGAGGAGTACCTGCCTATTTATAGGATGTGGAAATTCCCAATTGGATAAGAACTAGGAATATTTAAACCTAAAAATAGATAATTCATCTATTAATTTAAAATAAATCAAATCCAAGTACAAATACAAATCAAATTTTAAATTTAATTAAATTCTTTTAGTTTAAAATCAAATAGGATAAGTAAATTTTCAAACATAGATATTACTAGATAATTTCCATAAAATCAAATCAACATTTAAATTGCCACAATAAATTTTTAAAATATATTTTTCAAAAATACTAATAATAATAATTTGGAAAATTACCATAATTATTGAAACATCAAATATAAAAATATATCTTTTACTAAATTGAGATAAAATTTCAAAAATTAAAATATTAAATTCATGTAATCGCATGCGAATATAATATTAATTTCTAAGTTACAATTTATACTAGTATTATGAATAAAATATCTCAAATACCATTTTCATAAATAATAAAATAATTAATTTCGAAAATTGTACTATTGTTTTAAAATAACTAATAAATATTTTATGAAAATTGGGTATGCACAATAATATTCATATAAATATACCTTTAACCAAAATAAAATATTTAATTATGCTTATATTGAAATAAAATATATGTCTTCTATATTAATAAATCCCATAAATAAAACTTTTTCAAAATATGTACCTTGAGCGAAATTTTCCCTTGACGAGTAAATATGAAAGAGCAAATTTGCGCGTGACGTACAGTACGACTATGCGACGTATAAATACAAAATGAAAAAAATCAGTACTAAAAATAGTAGAAATTTAGGGGTTTTACAGTATTTCCTTAGTAAAGGTTTATCTTTGAATTACTCTGATGTCTATCAATCTGTAAACCACTACATAGATACGATATACGCTCTAGAGAACGGCATAGGACCACACCTCTGCATGCCAGTCACAACACCTCACCTACGGAAAAAAGTTTACCCTGAAGATATCCTCTACTTCATCGTTCCAGCCAGAAAGAAAGATGAAGAGCTAATCATCTTCGGTCGTATAATTGGCGAGAGAAAGTTCGTTCCAGACTCTACTTCTCCCAAGCACAACATGGAAGCTGACTATGAGTCTGGGAAAATACAACTTTTTTGGTATAGTTGGCAGGCCAAGAACATCATCCAGAACATGGGATATGACATCAAAAGCGACAAAGGGCTAAATTACGGCCGAGGACGACGGTTGCCAATACGATACTTTGCTCCCCCCGGCAAACCCGAGGACTACTATCAACGAAGCGGTGTTGGTTTGGGCTATGTCTCTCGTCCAACAACTCCCGAAAGATCAGATGATGAAGCAGATCGTTGTTCTCATTCTTCTGATTCCTTCCTTTGGGACTCAGACTCCAGCATCGACGACATGTTCAAAGCAACTCAGTCCGTCAATATGGTTTCTGCTGACCAAATTACAGATGATGTCCAATCAATCGAACTCGAATAATGGGCTCAAAAGATAGATACCAAGTAGGAGTTGTGCTTCAAACAACAGGAACCACCTACCGAAGACGAAGTCATCCAAGTCAATCTAGGAGATGAAGCATCCTTCAAACCAATCTTCATCAGCAAAAGCCTATCTGGCGATGAACGCCACTCTTATACAGCTTATAAGAGAATACATCGACGTCTTCGCATGGAGCTATGAAGACATGCCAGGCTTGGACCCTAAAGTCGCTATGCATCGCCTGAACATTTCATCTAAAGCTAAGCCAGTGAAGCAGCAACAACGACGATTCCGTCCAGACGTCATGGAAGCCATCGAGAATGAAGTCAAAAAGCTCATTGCCAGTGGATTCATTCACGAGGAACAACACCCAGACTGGGTTGCCAACATCGTTCTAGTCATAAAAAAGAACGGTAAAGTTCAAGTCTGTGTCGACTACAGTGATTTAAACTCTGCATGCCCGAAAGACGAGTTCCCTCTACCAATCACTGACGTAATGATCGACAACACTTGCGGCTTCGAGCGGATGTCCTTCATGGATGGGTTCTCTGGCTACAACCAGATCAAGATGTTCCCCAACGACGAGAAGTACACATCTTTTCAAACACCGTTGGGGGTATACTGCTATACGGTGATGTCCTTCGGATTAAAGAATGCAGGGGCAACATACCAGCGAGCCATGAACACAATTTTTTATGAATATTTGTGCAAAACCGTAGAGTGCTACGTAGACGATATCGTAGTCAAAATTCGTCTCAAGGGCAACCGCCTCCAAGACCTGAGAACGGTGTTCGAACAAATACGTGCACACCAACTCAAGATGAATCCAACCAAGTCTTTTCTGGGAGTCTCCAGCAGCAAGTTCCTTGGTTTCGTCATCACTTTAAAGGGTATACATCTGGACCCAGAAAAAGTAAAGGCTATTCTCGACATGCATCCTCCAAGAAACCTCAAAGAGCTACACGGACTACAAGGAAGGCTAGCCTACATCAGACGATTCATTTCGAACCCCTTTGGAAAGTGTCAACCATTCACTCAGCTCATGAAGAAAAGCGTATCTTTCGTCTTGACTGAATAATGTCAAAGCACATTCGACGACATCAAGGCGTATCTTACATGCCCTCCAGTATTGGTAGCTCCAATAATGGGGAAGCCCTTCTTACTATATGTCCGTGCTATGGATCATTCCCTTGGCGCCCTCTTAGCTCAGAAGAACAAAGGCGGCCATGAACATGCAATCTACTACCTCAACCGTACAATGGTGGGTGCCGAGCATAGATACACACTGGTAGAAAAGGAATGTCTTGCACTAGTATTTTTCATCCAGAAGACACGCCACTACGTGTCTGGGCAGACTATCCATATTATATCTAAAGTCAACCCTCTCAGAATACTCATGACTAAACCGGGCTCTCTCAATTCTCGTTTAGCTACATGGGCAATGTTGTTGACTCCATACGATATGATCTTCGTTCCTCAGAAGGCAGTAAAAGGCCAAGCATTAGCTGATTTCCTAGCAGCTCATCCGGTGCCGGAGTCATCCAAGCTCTACGACGAAATCTCCGACGAAGTGGTGGAGTCTAACACTGCAACTGAAGAAATCTCTATTTGGCGAATGTTTTTTGACGGTGCATCAAGAACAGGACCCAAAGGGAATATCGTGGCTGGAGTAGGTGTCGTACTCGTGTCACCTGATCATCTGGTTATACACTGTGCGTATTCTCTCGTAGAACCATGCACCAACAATGTGGCCAAATATAATGCCCTATTAATCGGCCTGCAACTGGAAAAGCAACTGGGAGTTGACTATCTAGAGGCTTATGGCGATTCCAAGCTAATAGTTAGTCAGGTCCGAGGGGATTATGAAGTTCGCCACGAAGATCTTATCCCCTACCACAGAGCAACAATCGAGCTGGCGTCTACTTTCGCTGGATTCTTTATCGAGCACGTGCCTCGACTACAGAATATAGAAACAGATGCTCTAACCGGTCTCGCAGCTTCCTTGACCATTCCTACCAATACACAGCAGTCGATCACAGTGTCTGGTCGAGAACTATTCTGTGTGAAAGATGCCTTGCATATTCATTACAGCTACACAGCGGAAACAAACATCGATGCTAAAGACTGGAGATTTCCTTTCATAGACAATGCTGTCTATAGAATCCTCCCTGAGGACCCAAAGGAAGCAGTATCCATCCAAAGGCGATCCCTCGGATTTTACTACGACACAGCTACCAAGATGCTGTACCGACGCTCTTATGACGGGCTACTATTATGATGCTTATCAGATATAGAAGCCAAGCATGCACTCCGGGAGGCTCACGATGGAGTTTGTGGTGTACATCAACCATGCCCTAAATTACAAGATCGTCTCAAACGAATGGGTAATTACTGGCCCACAATGATAGCGGATGCTGTTGAATATGCAAAGAAGTGTAGAGATTTCCAGTTCCACGCCGACTTCATTCATCAACCTTCAGAGTTTCTACACCCGACGACAACATCTTGGCCATTTGAAGCCTGGGTGTCACGACTCGCACCCTAGAGTAAGGGCACGAGAAGTGGGTACGTCTAGCCTACGCCGCAATGTCGGTGGTAGAACGCTGTCCTAGGTCAAACATCTAACAATATAAAGGTACCTGTACAGTATATACACTCCAAATGGAGGTAACATAGCAATACAGTTTCAATCACATCTAAGGTAGAGCATGATAAGGATAGATAAAACATGAAATCCAAAAGAGTTACAGAAGAGAGAAGTCTAAGTGTCTAAGATACACAAACCCAAAAATATATCTCAAATCTCGAATACAGTAATCCGTAAGTAAATACAACTCAAGACAACTGAAAATAAGCTATAAGAAAACCCTAGCTATCTATGCAACCTCTACTGTGTCTCCTCTAGGCTAGCAGGCAACCTCCAAGCTATGTGTAAAATTTATCAACAGGTCCAGTCAGGACAGGAGCGAGCAAAAAACATCTCACGCAGTTCATATCAAGTTAGGAAATATAAAGCATGCAATAGAGTAAGGTACAGGAAACGCTGAAAGAAGAATGTATATAAAAAACAGCAGAGATTTGATAACGGAAAATATCTATATATGATAAGTAAGAACTGTAAGCAATATGTGATTTAGAGTACAATATGGTTATGTAAACGGTCTAGGATAATGCAATGGTAACTCCATTGTACGTGAGTGTATAATAGACATATACAATAGTTATACAATGTTGTACAATAGGATTTGATTACATAACCAATTCTACTCCCCCTCTCCAATCAATACACAAGGATCCACTCCAGTTACGTTATCTTATACAATAGTGTACAATATTATACAATAGATGTACAATATTATACAATAGATGTACAATGTTATACAATAGTTGTACAATGTTATACAATAGTGTACAATGGTCTATCCTTGGAACTCATGTGATAATGAGAGTACAAAATGCACAATGAGTATACAAGGATATGGGCATTCAATAAATACAATATGTAAGTGAAACGCACATCACAATATGTATTTAGTGAATACAAGGGGATAACATCTCAAAAGAAGATCCATATAGTACCAATCCGTGATAACAATCGTGTCAACATCAAGTACAGTAATCTAGAGCAAGAATGTAAATCCAGACAAGTATAAAACGGTCAGAGAATGTACTCGTCTGATACCCTGAACAGCTGATATGAAAAGATGGCCAACTGGAGTCACAGAGTCCTAGTTATTGCAACATAGGTTATAAAGAGTTCAATTTATATGGTAATTAAAATTATAATACAATCTACATGATTCTAAGTCAATCTAGGTCAAAGTCAACTTTGGTCAACTATAAAGTCAAACTAGGTCAACTCTAGTCAACTGTGGTCAAACTAGCTAGGGTTGGATCAACAATGGTCAACTAGTCTAGTTAGTCAATTCTAGGTCTAAACAAACTAAGTATATACAAATCAAGTATCCAAGATAGCTACTAACTCATAGCCTAAGTCACTTACTGAACCAAGCACAAAACTAAACCATAAGCTAACAAGGCACACAAACTTAGTCATATAATGTATATATATTATTCACATTCACATATTCATATACATAGATATATATAGGAAAGCTATATATATAGGCACATACATATATATATATAGAGAGAAAGAGAGGTAAAAGAGTAAGTGAGTATGTGTATGTTTGGCATGTGTGAAAGAATATGTGTTAATATTCTAAAATTTAGTGATAGGTAGGTATATGTGACATGGGATACATGATATCAAAGGGTGTATAGAAATGCATACATACATACTTACCTTGTATACATGCATACATACATATCATGTATATTACATTTACATGATACATACATGTAAATGTATGTATCATGTTTGGCATGTGTGAAAGAATGGACGTGTGTAAAAGGTTATAGGTTAACTCAGTTTATAGAAATGCATACATACATACTTATCTTGTATACATGCATACATACATATCATGTATATTACATTTACATGATATATACATGTATACTTGTATTATATTATACTTACATTCATGCATATTAGATACTTGTATTTATATTAACATATTGCAAACATTCATTTCATTCATGCATCTATGCATTACCTACATATTTTATACATATGCATATATTGTATATTCATATCATTTCATACATTAACATAGAGACATACAAACATGCACACATCATATATTTCCTACCTTGCATTACCTTACATATCATGTTATATATTATCATTCATTCCTTTCATATGTTACATTATCTTTAAGTTGAATACATCATATATGGATACAATACATTATCTTGCATGCTTATATTCATATATTATATTCTAAATTACCTATATACATGTATTTCCTCCATTCATTCATGCTTGTATCATATACTCTACATTACCATACATGTTATCATTATATATTGTATTACAATATTTATACATTATGCATTCATATCTATCATTACATATATATCTTGTATTCATATCTAGCATTCATATACTTTTATGCATACATTGTATACCATTCTTTTATTCATGCATTGCTCATATGCATTATATTAATTGCATTCCTACATGCTTGCATTCAACCATATATATACATTAATGTAAAAAGAATATATATCATATATATATTATTTCATTCATCTAACATATCATGCACTACATACTCTATATTCATTTAATATCTATACTACATAGGCTCATAGGTTACACAAAATACATATATCGTATAGTCACTCTTCTACTTAAAACCAATACTGTACCAATTAGGCATTCACTAAATTCTAGGATTAAAGTATGTTGTAGCTCTTCGTGTTAGCTTTCCGAAACTTTAAACGGATCACATTTTCGTATCCGGAAGCTCCCGGAATCACGAAAACACCGAAATGCGTTCGTCTTTCGTACAGCTGACACTCAAACAATTCTACAGAAAGTTCTAGAACGAATTTGGCTTATTAAAATATATATTTGGAAAGCTAACTTCGATAAGCTTCTTTTAAAAAAACGGAAGGTTAATTGGAGTTATGAGCTAAAAGTTATGGCATTTCCAAGTTGCTCTAGCTACTAAAAACGTGGATAAAAATTATGACGAATTTGGGTAGTTTGAGACCAAAAAAAACACAAGTATATAACATAATATATCAAGAACTCACTCTCTACACTAATATATATATATGAGACACTATAGAACACATCTCCAATACAAAAATATGAGATTAAACATGTAATAATTCATTCATACATAACAACAACACATAGTGTGTCCAAATTTGGGATTTTCCCACATGGACACAACCACAACACAAAGGACACTCCTATGATCTCCAAATGGACACGAAATAGACACAAATGGAGATACAACCATGGGGGTCATTCCTATGGGTTCAAAATATTTCTATATGTATGTAGGGGTGGTTTAGAGGAGAGATTATACCTTCCGGAAGAGAGATTCAAAGGAAAAGTCTTCCGACACGGCACCGACACGTAGAGATTCCAAAAGGACACGAACGAGCTCCGAATCCTCCCAAACTTGGCTAGCACCCTCTAACCATGGAGTAGAAGAGAAATAAAGAAGATTTGGTGGAAGAAGGGGTTGATTTGGAGATGAAATCAATGGAGGTTCATCTCTAAATTAATTTGGGGAAGAACAAGAGAGAGAAAGTGGATGAAAACAAATGAATGAAGGAGTGACTCACTCCTTATCCCCCCCATAGGTGGCTGCCCAAAAAGGGTGAGGTGTTCCCTATTTGAATGTCCAAAATGTCCTCCACTAATCTATTTGATTTAAATTAGGAATGGGTTAAAGGTTGAGGTCAATTTAGTCTAGTTTTAAGTCTCTAATTAAACTAAACCTATCCATAAATAATTAGTCTAACTACTAACTAAAATTAATATCATGTGGGCCATGTCTAACTAGTGTGTGGGTCCCACTAGAGTCAAACTACCCCCCGGGTCCCCGTTTCAAGTCGGATTGAGTTGAAATTCGAACCTGACTCAAATAACCCCAAAACAATATCATAAATAATAAAATAAATTTCAACCCCAAAATAATATCATAAATAATAAAATAAATTTTAAAATATTCAAAAATGTAAAATGACAAAAATACTTCTGTTTCTGAAAACTGGGGGTGACAAATCTATCCACCTTAAAAAATTTCGTCCTCGAAATTAAAATGTTCATACTCCTTCTAGGTCAAACCCCCACAATCAGAGTCCCAGAATTTAAACAAATCATATGATTTAAAAGGACGACATACAGGATCATGGCATACGGTGGTAGTGAAGTCTCATCTAGGTATACTAGTCATGCTAACCAAAACGGTCATAGGGTATCAAAATACACAAGCAATCTAGGGTGCTAAACTAGAAAAGATACAGAAATAATAATCATCAAAACTGTAAGACAGTCTACCATCCTATATGAAACTGGTACTTATCAAAAATAAATAAAGATGACTACCAATCATCTATAAAGGGGTACTATTCAAAGAAAATCACAATCAAAAGTTAAAGAATGAAAATCAATTGCATTGAAATCCAATCACTATATATATATATATATATATATATATATATATATATATATATATATATATATATATATATATATATATATATATATATATATATAGTGTTAGAGAAGGAAAAGCTAGCATTATGTAAGGTTATGTGGTTCGTGTGTGTGTGGGTGTATGTGGACATGTTCATATGGTTAGATAGTAGGCATGTGTGTATGTGAAATATACATGAAGAGTATAGGAGGATTTGGGTTTCGAAACAATAGCTATCCAGTTACACTACTCATGGCATATTGGTTAAACAATCTACAACACACAACCTATTTACACATAACATGCATGGCTAACCATATACATATATATAAAGAGGTAGAGATTTAGTTATATTTCTATATACATTATAACATGTATGCATAAACTCTATATATCTATATAGATATATAAACATAACATAAAGAGGAAGGGTTAGGTTTACATGGCAGTGTATACTAAGTTAGGGTGTGTGTGTCCTTGTACAGGGTTATAGCTTAGTATTGAAAGGTTAAATCCAGTTTTAGTTCAGCATTTACATATAAAATCAGAAAATAATCTAACATTTAAACCAGTATAATATTAACATAAATACATTTTCATATTTTAGGGTTTGAAATATCACAACTAACTCAATGCTCCCAACACATCCTAACATGATAGAGATAAAACCCTGATATACTATCCATACATTTAGCTATGCATACAGTTCAATATTACATATTAAATATAAAATTGAACTAAATATTTGAAATTAATGTAAAAATGTTAACATGTATTCAATTTTAGGATTTGGAGAAATTTGAACATCAACCAACCCAATGTTTATCACAACCTAACATGTAAGAATATGAAACCTAAATTTATATCCCTACATACCACAATGTATATAGCTCAAAATATTACATTTAAAACAATAAATTGAACTAACATTTAAAATCCAGTATTAAGGGTTAATATGCACACAGTCTCAGATTTGACAATTTCAAACACAAAACTCAACAAATTTTTTTTAATTGAAAACCTATGTATAACATACATGTGCAGTGATGTAAACATAACTAATAACATAAAATTTATATTTAATTATAAATTTTAACTGGAAATGCAGAGAACCAGTCTCTGTTACTGTACTGTATCAGAAATATTGGGGTTTTGAAAATTTAAACATCAACAACATATTAATATGTATTTAGATAGGTTGGAAATCAAAGTGTAGCATGCATACGTGTCAGGCAAAGAGTCTGTGTCCACTATATATATATTCTCATGTCCCAATATAAAAATCAAATTCTACATCAAGACCAACATTTAGATTCCTACCAAGATTGCAAAGTAGGTGATTGACGTAATCAAGACAGTTTTATTATTATTATTATTTAATACAATAATAACAACAAGAAAGAAATAACGATAAAATCTGTTCTGCTTATCTGTTTAAGGAAGGAACCATTTTGAAACCCAGAGCTAAAATATCAATCCAACATAAGGTCTAGCAAAATCATCGATTCATTGTATTATGAAAAACTCATAGCAAGAAGTTACACAAGGTTTATAAAAATAGCTAAAGCTACTCCTAAGTTAAATAATGAGAAGCAAAACAAAACAAAATAAATAATAATTTTTTTTGAAGGACTGCAACAAAAGTAGAGAAAACATGTTCGAAAATATTTAAGGTACAATCTGATAATCATATGCGTCTATCCAAAATCATGGTACTCTAAATCCTCGTCATACTAGTAAGCAAGGCTACGATAATCACAGAGTCCTCAACTTAGGCACATACCTCTAGAATCATGGTATTTAACATTTTTGCGATGCCGCTAGCTTGGCTGCGAAAACCTTAAATTCCACACCCGAAAAATATATCCAAGTCAGACTATATGTCCTCACCATGCTGGCTAATGTGACTGTAGAAGACTAGATTCTATAACTTAGATGACCTAGCCCATATAATTTCATCTTGACAAAAATTAAATTAGATCAACAATGGATACCAAAAAATCAAATTTATCAACGAACATCAGGATTCATAAATGAACAAAAATCCATCAAATCATATAAATACAAACTCGGATGCAACAGCTAACATCAAGATTCAAAATTCAACAATCATCCATCAAAATCAATAAATACAAACTCAAATTCAACAATAGAAGTAAAGATAAATCAAATCAAGGGAAGAAGAGTTTTCAAATCGTAGTTAAAATAAGATTCTCAAGGGTCGTCCCAGGAATCTCCCAAGGGATCCTAACTGTGATTGAGTACCTTCAAAAAAAATATCCTAATCCTACTGCAGGCTGTAGTGGTACTCTAGTTCGAATACTACTACACAAACTCGACCTGCATAGGCCACCACTAAAAACATGTCACGACCCGCACCATAGAGTAAGGGCACGAGAAGTGTGTACGTCCAGCCTACGCCGCAGTGTCGGCGATAGAACGCTATCCTAGGTCAAACATCTAACAATATAAAGGTACATGTACAGTATATACACTCCGAATGGAGGTGACATAGCAATAAAGTTTCAATCACATCTAAGGTAGAGCATGATAATGATAGATAAAATATGAAATCCAAAAGAGTTACAGCAGAGAGAAGTCTAAGTGTCTAAGATACACAAACCGAGAAATACATCTCAAATCTCGTATACAGTAATCCGTAAGTAAATACAACTCAAGACAACTGAAAATAAGCTATAAGAAAACCCTAGCTATCTATGCAACCTCTACTGTGTCTCCTCTAGGCTAGCAGACAACCTCCAAGCTATCTGTAAAATTTATCAACAGGTCCAGTCAGGACAGGAACGAGCAAAAAACATCTCACGCAGTTCATATCAAGTTAGGAAATATAAAGCATGCAATAGAGTAAGGTACAGAAAACGCTGAAAGAAGAATGTATATGAAAAACAGCAGAGATTTGATAACGAAAAATATCTATATATGATAAGTAAGAACTATAAGCAATATGTGATTTAGAGTACAATATGGTTATGTAAACGGTCTAGGACAATGCAATGGTAACTCCATTGTACGTGAGTGTACAATAGACATATACAATAGTTATACAATGTTGTACAATAGGATTTGATTACATAACCAATTCTACTCCCAGTCCCCAATCAATACACAAGGATCCACTCCAGTTACGTTATCTTATACAATAGTGTACAATGTTATACAATGGATGATACAATATTATACAATAGATGTACAATGTTATACAATAGTTGTACAATGTTATACAATAGTGTACAATGGTCTATCCTTGGAACTCATATAATAATGAGAGTACAAAATGCACAATGAGTATACAAGGATATGGGTATTCAATAAATACAATATGTAAGTGAAACGCACATCACAATATGTATTTAGTGAATACAAGGGGATAACATCTCAAAAGAAGATCCATATAGTACCAATCTGTGATAACAATCGTGTCAACATCAAGTACAGTAATCTAGAGCAAGAATGTAAATCCAGACAAGTATGAAACGGTCAGAGAATGTACTCGCCTGATACCCTGAACAGCTGATATGAAAAGATGGCCAACTGGAGTCACAGAGTCCTAGTTATAGCAACATAGGTTATAAAGAGTTCAATTTATATGGTAATTGAAATTATAATACAATCTACATGATTCTAAGTCAATCTAGGTCAAAGTCAACTTTGGTCAACTATAAAGTCAAACTAGGTCAACTCTAGTCAACTGTGGTCAAACTAGCTAGGGTTGGGTCAACAATGGTCAACTAGTCTAGTTAGTCAATTCTAGGTCTAAACAAACTAAGTATATACAAATCAAGTATCCAAGATAGCTACTAACTCATAGCCTAAGTCACTTACTAAACCAAGCACAAAACTAAACCATAAGCTAACAAGGCACACAAACTTAGTCATACAATGTATATATATTATTCACATTCACATATTCATATACATAGATATATATAGGAAAGCTATATATATAGGCACATACATATATATAGAGAGAGAAAGAGAGGTAAAAGAGTAAGTAAGTATGTGTGTGTTTGGCATGTGTGAAAGAATATGTGTTAATGTTCTAAAATTTAGTGATAGATAGGTGTATGTGACATGGGATACATGATGTCAAAGGGTGTATGAATGCATGTGTGTAAAAGGTTATAGGTTAACTCAGTTTATAGAAATGTATACATACATACTTACCTTGTATATATGCATACATACATATCATGTATATTACATTTACATGATACATACATGTATACTTGTATCATATTATACTTACATTCATGCATATTAGATACTTGTATTTATATTAACATATTTCAAATATTCATTTCATTCATGCATCTATGCATTACCTACATGTTTTATACATATGCATACATTGTATATTCATATCATTTCATACATTAATATAAAGACATACAAACATGCACACATCATATATTTCTTACCTTGCATTATCTTACATATCATATTATATATTATCATTCATTCCTTTTATATATTACATTATCTTTAAGTTGAATACATCATATATGGATACAATACAATATCTTGCATGCTTGCATTCATATATTATATTCTATATTACCTATATACATGTATTTTCTCCATTCATTCATGCTTGCATCATATACTCTACATTACCATACATGTTATTATTATATATTGCATTACAATATTTATACATTATGCATTCATATCTATCATTACATATATATCTTGTATTCATATCTAGCATTCATATATACTTTCATGCATACATTGTATACCATTCTTTTATTCATGTATTGCTCATATGTATTATATTAATTTCATTCCTACATGCTTGCATTCAACCATATATATACATTAATGTAAAAAAGAATATATATCATATATATATTATTTCATTCATCTAATATATCATGCACTACATACTCTATATTCATTTAATATCCATACTACATAGGCTCATAGGTTACACAAAATACATATATCGTATAGTCACTCTTCTACTTAAAACCAATACTGTACCAATTAGGCATTCACTAAATTCTAGGATTAAAGTATGTTGTAGCTCTTCGTGTTAGCTTTCCGAAATTTTAAACGGATCACATTTTCTTGTCCGGAAGCTCCCGGAATCGCGAAAACACCGAAACGCGTTCGTCTTTCGTACAGCTAACACTCAAACAATTCTACAGAAAGTTCTAGAACGAATTTAGCTTATTAAAATATATATTTGGAAAGATAACTTTGATACGCTTCTTTTAATAAAAACGGAAGGTTAATTGGAGTTATGAGCTAAACGTTATGGCATTTCCATGTTGCTCTAGCTACTAAAAACGTGGATAAAAATTATGACGAATTTGGGTAGTTTGAGACAAAAAAAACACAAGTATATAACATAATATATCAAGAACTCACTCTCTACACTAATATATATATATATATATATATGAGACACTATAGAACACATCTCCAATACAAAAATATGAGATTAAATATGTAATAATTCATTCATACATAACAACAACATATAGTATGTCCAAATTTGGGGTTTTCCTACATGGACACAACCACAACACAAAGGACACTCCTATGATCTCCAAATGGACACGAAATGGACACAAATGGAGATACAACCATGGAGGTTATTCCTATGGGTTCAAAATATTCCTATATGCATGTAGGGGTGGTTTAGAGGAGAGATTATACCTTTCGAAAGAGAGATTCAAAGGAAAAGCCTTCCGACACGGCACCGACACGTAGAGATTCCAAAAGGACACGAACGAGCTCCGAATCCTCCCAAACTTGGCTAGCACCCTCTAACCATGGAGTAGAAGAGAAATAAAGAAGATTTGGTAGAAGAAGGGGTTGATTTGGAGATGAAATCAATGGAGGTTCATCTCTAAATTAATTTGGAGAAGAACAAGAGAGAGAAAGTGGATGAAAACAAATGAATGAAGGAGTGACTCACTCCTTATCCCCCCCATAGGTGGCTGCCTAAAAAGGGTGAGGTGTTCCCTATTTGAATGTCCAAAATGACCTCCACTAATCTATTTGATTTAAATTAGGAATGGGTTAAAGGTTGAGGTCAATTTAGTCTAGTTTTAAGTCTCTAATTAAACTAAACCTATTCATAAATAACTAGTCTAACTACTAACTAAAATTAATATCATATGGACTAAAATTAATATCATGTTGGCTATGTCTAACTAGTGTGTGGGTTCCACTAGAGTCAAACTATCCCCCGGGTTCCCGTTTCAAGTCAGATTGAGTTGAAATTCGAACCCGACTCAAATAACCCCAAAACAATATCATAAATAATAAAATAAATTTCAACCCCAAAATAATATCATAAATAATAAAATAAATTTTAAAAATATTCAAAAATGTAAAATGATAAAAATACCCCTGTTTCTGAAAACTGGGGGTGACACTGGGGTATGGATGTCATAGGACCAATCAGCCCGCTATCCTCCAAAGGATATCGGTTCATCCTAGCTATAACCGATTACTTCTCCAAATGTGCGGAAGCTATATCGCTTACCGAAGTGAAGACGTCATAAGTGATCAGTTTTATCAAACATCACCTCATCTACCGCTTCGGCCTACCTCGTAGGATCATCCATGATAATGGTCCACAGTTCGCAAGCCATACATTCTATCGATTCTGCGATAAGAATTAAATCCAGAATGTAGGCTCTACTGCCTATAATCCAGCGGCTAACGGTCTAGCAAATGCCTTCAACAAAATCATCATAAAACTTTTTAAGAAGTTCGTGTCTTCAAATAAGCGTGATTGGAATGAGAAGCGGCCTATCGCACAACGGTCCGGACTCCAACAGGCAGTACGCCATTCTCTCTGGTTTATGGAAGCAAAGAGGTTCTTTCCCTAAAAATCCAGATTCTTTCTCTTCGGGTAGCCCTAGCCATCGAGCTAACTACTGAAGAGAGCTATCGTCTGCAACTCCAAGAGCTCGAAGCGCCAGACGAAAAATGCTTGTTAGCTCAGCAGCGCATTAAGCTATACCAAGCACGCCTTTCCAGTGCCTTCAATAAAAATGGAAGAAAAGGATCTTTCAAGTCGGCGATCTGGTCCTAGTAGTGAGAAGACCGATGGTCATGACGCACAAAACAAAAGGGAAATTCTAGCCTAAATGGGACGGCCCTTTCGTCATAGAATCGGTGTATTCTAACGGTGCATACCGGCTAACCAAGTCCGATGGTGACTTGCTCATGATGCCTATCAATGGCAAGTTCCTGAAGAAATATTATGTGTAACCTCTTTTTGTTCACATATATTCAGTCATGTAAACGTACAGTACGATGTTTATATGATTCCAAAAAAAAACTATCTAACTATTATCCGTATTTCAAGAGTCTTGAATACGCCCTGGATAATAGGTCCTCTAAATATTTTCCAGTGGAATCATTTCCGTTTTTGACTCCGTCCAAATTCGATTTGACGAAAACAAATCACGTCCCTATTACCTCTGAATTGCTTTCCGATAATTATTTCCCCAGCGGAATGATCAAATGTTTTGCCACGTCCACATAACTCTGAGCAAAGCATTCATCAAAGATAGTCATGTTCATACTACCTCTGAACTATCCACTCCCACCTAATGTTACATATCTTTCCATGTCCATATTACCTCTGGTCAGATATAGAACATCCTCTGCTATTACGTCCATATTACCTCTACTAACAGCTTCATTCAAGTTATTATCTATATTCGAATAACTTAAATATAAAATGGATAATAGGTCCACATCAAAATTCTCTAGCGGAATACCCACCAGAAATATCTCTGCTATGTCCTCATTACCTCTAGCATCAATATTTCAACAAAACCACATTCACTTCTAGAAAGAATTGTTATTTTATATAAAAAAAAGGTACAAGAGCCGTGACCGCCAAAAAAGAAAAAAAAGTTATATCTACAGGATACACAGGCGGTTTATGCTATCCCTCAGAGCAACAATTTTGGCTTCAGATTTCATAGTAGCTCGATGCCGTGTCTCTTCTTGACGAGCGGCTTCATCTTCAAAGAGGATCAAAATCTGATGCTCCTCCTCCAACTTCGTCAGCTGCTCTTCTAAACGGGCAGAAGCGGTGGCAGTCATGGCAGCCTGGGATAAATAATCCTCCTGTTCAGAAGTCACCGCCCTCAAGTCAGTTTCCAACTGGGCGATCTCGTTCCTGATATGTGCAATGTCATTGTGTTTCTCAGTGATGTGCGCATCCAGCCTGTTCTTCGAGGCATTACGTGCCTCACTTGCAGCGTTGAACTGGCCATACTGGTCAGCTAGCTCGCCGATCTCCCGAGCTAGGACATCATTCCTTACCTGGAAGGTAGCCTTCTCCTCCACAAGAGGTGTCATCAAAGCCTCGTCCTCTGTGCGGAACAGTGACGTCGGGCTCCGCTGTTTGGCATCCCGGAACCTGGCCACTTGACCCTCCAGGTCGTTCAAAACTTTCCTCAGAGTGCTGGCCCGCTCCTCATAGTCGGCTATGCTCTCGAGGGCCGCTACCTGACATTCGGCAACAGCCTTCACGAGACCGAAGGCAGCGCTCCGATTCAAGACTCCAGGAAGCTTCACCTTCAGCACCGAGTAGAAAGCTCTGACAACTTCCTGAGCCATCTCCTCGTCTTCGGTGGAGGTCGTCGGATAAGAAGCTTGGAAAGTTTCCTCTACTTCAGGAAGGAATACCTGACAAGAAGCCAAACTTGACAAGAAAATCCATTCCACCAAAAACTACTCTTGATTATCACGTGTCACGTCCATATTACCTCTGATACCGATAGTCTTCCAACTTGACGCCTGTACCCAACCCTAGATGAAAGGTACGACGCCAAGATCACAAAACCTATTATAACCTCGTTACCTCTGTTAGGATTTGTTTTAAATCTATTACCTGCACCGCTGGTGTGTCAAAGGGTAATAGGTCCACGAAAGCATCATTCCAATCTATTTGCTCGCATTTTCGGATGCACAAAAGGGCAATAGGTCCAAAAAAGAGAGGGGATCCCCCGCGGGATATCCTTTACACAAATGCGGTATTTGGCTCTCTAATACAAAGCACCACAGCAGAGCATAGAGCAAATGTACTCTGTCTATTCAAAATCAGTTACATTCACAGGACTACATCTCATGAGCAAAACAAAAGGTTCTTCATCCCTTCATCTGGATAAGAAGTAAAAGATTACATTTGATGTCAAAAAAAGGAAGAATTCGCTACTCTTCAGCAACACATAGCTTGGTCAGCTTGGCAGCACCACGCTTTCGTCGAAGGAGATCATATTTTACTGTTGAGCAAGCAAACAAGGCTGTTGAACCTTCGAGAGGCTACACAAAGGAGGGCAAATATAGCATGCTAAAACATCTACAAATTGTGATCTCCTCTCCTCCATATTACGGACGTCGTGGGCCCATTTCTTCAAGAGACCATACCTTCAAAACAACATCTTTAGAGTTGCTTTTGCCTACTTGAAGAAACATGAAAGCAGAACTTTCACGGTAACGTCCAACTACCGTTCGACTCTTTGATGTATATAGGTTCTTCCTACCATCTGAGGAAAATCCTTCCAAAATATGAAGAGTCCTAAGCTCTCTGATGTGGGTGTCAAGTGTTGCATCTTCACCATGCCCAGAATTACCGATACCGGTTCTGGATAAATTTGCTAGCCAGATCCCTACAGAATATGAAAAGGGGGCAGAAAGACAGTCAGACTTAGAAAACTGTAGGAAAAACTCTGTTCTGAAGTGCTTCTATGCGCCCAAAAGGTTATACGCCTAAAGGGATATGCGCCCAAACTAAGACATGTGGATGCATAACTCTCGGACTGTACATGGGCGCATAACATGCCACAGCTTAAAGGGCACATAAAATGGCAACACGTAGAAGCATTACACACCACAGTGATGGTGCATGACTCCTGTGTGCGTATAGTAATGCTCACAGAAGCATGTTGCCTTAGGCACAAGTGCCCAGGCAGAAGAGAAGTCCGAGCGTCACAAATTAACGCTCGAGACTTTATTTTTTGAAGCATGCCTTCACCCAGAATCGGGTCCTGGACTGCCGAGGATGCTGCCGTAGGAGGAGAGTCACTCGGCACAGCCCTCTTGTAATGCCTATAGTTCGTATTACGTATCTTGGTATACGTGTACATATTCTTGACTCGTATTGCGTATTTTCCTGCATGGTTATTTTGGCATGTCATTGGTTATGGCTTAGCTTGGTTCGGCTTAGCTTGGTTTGGTTTGCTTGTGGGTTCATCATGAACCATAAGAAAACCCCTACCTACCACCACCATCCCCATTTATTAACCCCTCCTCTTTCTCTCTCTTCATTATTCTTCTTCTTCTCCACATTTACTTCTACACCTACCAGAAAAGAGAGCTAGGCAAGTGCAAACTTGTTTCATGATGGATCTCAAGTTTTATTATTCTATTCTCTTCCTTACTTGATTCTAAGCCTCTTTAGAGCTTGACATTTTTGGATTTGATGGATGGATTCTTGTAGATCTAAGTTTATAAACTTTTTGGTTTTTTTCTTGGTTTTGATCTCTAAAACTTGGTTATTTTCGAAAACTAGTGTTTCTTTGTTGTAGAGAATTCAATTTCATGCAGTTTTGGCTTTTATTTCGCTTGATTTCGACTTCGGATGAGGAAGTTATGGCCAAAACAATTTCTGGTCATTTCTATGTTCATCTGCAGCATGAACAGCATGTCGCAGAAGGCGCATGTCGCAGTAGGCACATGTTGCAATGAAGCGCATGTCGCAGTAGCCGCATATCATGTCGCAGAAGGCGCATGTCGCAGTAGGCGCATGTTGCAATGAAGCGCATGTCGCGGTAGCCGCATATCATATCGCGGAAGGCGCATGTCGCAGTAGGCGCATGTTGCAATGAAGCGCATGTCGCAGTAGCCGCATATCATGTCGCAGAAGGTGCATGTCGCAGTAGGCGCATGTTGCAATGAAGCGCATGTCGCGGTAGCCGCATATCATGTCGCAGTAGGCGCATGTTGCAATGAGGCGCATGTCGCGGTAGGCGCATATTATGTCGCAGTTGAGCCACATGAGGCGCATGTCGCGATAGGCGCATATCATGTCGCGTATGAGCCGCATTAAGACGCATGTCGCAGTAGGCACATATGGTGTCGCAGTTGCATGCATGTCGCAGAATAGGCCGCATAATGCATATTTTGACTATTACTAACTGTTATATGTCCTAATTGACTGAATTATTGCTCGAACTTCTCCCAACTCCCAACGTGAAAGTTGTAGATCTTTTCCTTAGCAGCAAGAATATGTCTCTAGTTATTTTATGCAAGTTTCTCTCATTCATAATATTGTAAAAATAGAACACGATAGTGGCCCGCTGTGGCACACTCTTGACAAGTAAACTGACATGATATATCTCGGCATACTGTTACGACAGCTAGCCTGACATGACAAGTATGAAAGACTTAGACACCATGGGCGATTGTGTTTGTACAAATAAACTAGTACTGTCTTGCATCATGTTTAGGATGGGGACCCCTGAGTACCACGGTCAGGGGTACCTACTGAAATTGACTAAGGCTAATTAACTAGAATGATTCAGTAGTCATGAAGAGATTCCCAGCTACAGACAATCCCGTTATCTGGGCGCATTCAGTGGACTTGTAGCCTACCGACGAGTAGGGCACATTTCCAGCACACAGTCATGTGTTGCATTCTTCCTAAATAGACATTCGACCTGGATAACCGGATGGTCTGCAGGGCTTGTGGCTGTTGGGATAATCTCATTGCATCTTGCTAGTACTAGGCTTGTGATAACCCTAGTTAGTTAAAAGTATCAAGCCGTACTCTTGATTGGCCGTGGTTGATTGGATGTAGTTTATTCCATCTTAGTCTTATCCTGATCCTGTGCAAGATTGTGACATGACATGATTATTGATACTTGCCTTAACAATAACGATCGGGGGTCCAGTTCTGTTCAGGCGAAGGGTTACAACTCCGGTCCTTGTTTGGTTTAAAGATTGTAACCTGGCTCCTGGAGCAGTTCTGTGTCCTCTCTTCGTTTATTGTCTTAATGCAATCCCATGCCATGCTCGTCATATTTTACCTTACCATAATACCATGATTAATTATGCTGGCCTTAGCAATAAAGATCAGGGGTCCAGTTCTGTTCAGGCGAAGGGTTACAACCCCGGTCCTTGTTTGGTTTAAGGGTTGTAACCTGGCTTCCGGAGCAGTTCTGTGTCATCTCTTCGTTTATTGTCTTTACTGTACCAATAGTATTTGAGACGGGTTTCTATTCAGGTGAAGGGCTGCAACCCCGGTCCTTGTTTGGTTTAAGGGTTGTGACCTGGCTACTTGAATAGTTTTCTCGTACTCAGTTTACTGTTGTTATCTCTATTATTATCAGTTCTTTATTTATTATCTCTAATATTCCATTGTGATATGCTGGTTTTAGTTCCTAAGTGAAGCCTCCTTTGTGGCACTTGCTCTTTCTGGGGTCTGACCCAGCTGGTTTTGTGTGGCCAGATATCGGAGTAGCACTAGAGGATCCACCTGTCTTCCAGCCCGATGGTGACCACCAGGCGTAACCAGGGCAACGAGTGGGTTTCTTTTGTCCTCCCACTCTATTTGTAAAATTATTCTTTTGAGGCGTTTAGCCGGCGAGCACGTGTTAGCTCGTATTGCACCTTTATTTACTGTCTGCCTACGGGCTGTAACATGATTGACAAATCTTAGGGTTGATCATGTATTGACTAAAACTCTTGCTAGTCCTGACATTTTGTACGACTAGCTTCATGATCATCCAATATGTAATGTATGGGACGCCTTACTATTGTATATTGATGCTCTAATATCTTGTGACTGCTACTACTTGCTTGTGATTGAGACAATAGGTTTGATCTTGACCATAGGAGACTGATGGATTGTAGTTAAACCCTCATATATCTAGACAGCCGTGACCGTATAGTGACGTGGATTCCATTTCATTATACGTAGCTGGCTATGTCTGCCCCCGCTCTCCAGTATTCTGGTTCTGGGGCGTGACATGGTTTTAGTGGTGGCCCATGCAGGTCTTGTAAATCAAGATATGTGAGGGTTTACCGAATAGATGTCTCAATCAGTATTCGCCCTTGATCTCTGCTCGTATCTTTCAAATCCCTGAGAATCTTGACCTGATCACATGCTTGTATCGTTGATCTGTCCTGGTCCTTTCTTATTGTTCCCTATGTCGTCTTCTTCGGCGACATTGTTCCTACCTGCCGATCAGCAAGGCGGAGCACCTCTAGCGGACCAGCAGCAACCTGGAGATCAAGCCCAGCATTCAGGAGTAGCCTCCAGAGTTATGCCTACTGAAGGAGAACCCCCAATTCAGCCCATCCAGCCTGCAGAGCCTGATGATGGCACTTTGGCGGGTCTCATCAGGTCCCTATTAGCTTCCCAGGATCGTCGCGGAGATGCCTTACACCAGGCGGTGGCAGATGCTTTGACCAGAGGAGGTCATCAGGGTAATAGTGCGGCCAACAGCTTCAAGCGCTTGAACCCTCCCTTCTTCGACGGCAGTGAAGATGCGATCGCTGCAGATGCATAGCTTCAGGACACAGAGGTGATTCTAGAAGCAGCCAGGACTCCAGAGAATGAGAAGGTGGCCGTAGTGCGCCTGTAGTTACTAGATCTTGCCCGCAGCTGGTGGGCAGCGCAGGCCGATGGATTAGTGGCCCCTATTTCATGGGCAGTATTTAGGGAAAGATTCCAGACCAAGTATTTTGATGCTGTAGCTCGGTATGATCTACAAACGAGGTTCACCAATCTGAAGCAGATGGACAGGACGGTCGATGGATATGCGACCGAGTTCTCCAGGCTTAGTCGGTTTGCTCCCACCTTGGTGGCGACCGAGTTCGATAGAGCCCAGCGGTTCCAACAGGGGCTCCACCTAGAGATTTTATTGGCGGTGGAGCAGTTTGAGCATCAGACTTTTGATGCAGTATTGAGAGCAGCCCGGAGGCATGAGTATACATCCCAGAGGATCGTGGATAGGACTGGAGGTCGGAAGCGATCTCACGGCCAGATGAATCAGTCTTCAGCACCAGCCCCGGCAGCCAGGGCTTTGACCATTGGAGCTCCGAGACGGACGGCCTCAGTGACGTCGGTTCAGCATTCCACCCCGACGCACCCTCAGCAGCAGAAGCAGAAGCAGTCTTCCGCAGTGGGATGTTCACACTGCGGGAAGCCAGGGCGTGTGGTGTCAGAGTGTCGTAGAGCACAGGGTTGGTGCTTGGTTTGTGGTGCCCTGGACCACAGGGTTGGGAATTGCCCGAACAGGGGGAGTTCATCCGCCTTCTCTAGTCCTTCAGTTAGAGGACCAGTACCAGTCCAGCAGCAGCAGCTGCAGTACCCGTTCCCGAGGCCATTGCCGACGCAGGCCCAGGCGTTCCAGCAGCAGAGACCGCAACAGTATGCCCAAGCCCTGATCCAGAGCAGGCAGAGGAATTTTCAGCAGAGGGGACCCGCACCCCGAGGACATGGTCAAGTGCTGGCTTTGACCATGGAAGAAGAAGGAATAGCACCAGGTGAGGTAGTGGCAGGTACTATTCTCGTCAACACCTTTCCAGCTTCAGTATTATTTGATTCTGGTGCCTCGCATTCATTTATGTCTGCACGATTTGCGACACGGGTAGGACTGGAGCCCGAGTCATTATCAGTAAGGCTCAATATACTTACTGGTAACGGACTTGTGGGAGTAGATAGAGTATTTTTCTCGTATCGGATCGTAGTTAGCGGTAGAGAATTCCCTGCCAGATTGATAGAGTTTCCGATGGCCGATTATGATGTGGTCTTAGGGATGGATTGGTTGAGGGACCAGTATGCTAGGATAGACTGCCACATTGGCAGGGTTATTTTTAGCATTCCAAGCGAGCCAGAGTTTTCCTTCTCCCGAGGCGAAGTTGAACCTTCTCCTCCAGTGTTACGGATGGCAGTGGCAGTAGTACAGTTACCTCGGATAGTCGAAGAGTTTCCAGATGTTTTCCCAGAAGAGCTTCCAGGGATGCCGCCAGAGCGAGAGATCGAGTTTACCATCGACTTGATTCCCGGGACAGCTCCAGTGTCAGAGAGAGTCTACAGGATGGCGCCGTCAGAGCTAGAGATATTGTACAAGATGATTGAAGAACTCAGAACCAAGGGATTCATTCGTGCTAGTGGATCGCCTTGGGGAGCCCCGATGCTTCTTATGAAAAAGAAGGATGGTACGTCCAGATTGTGTGTTGATTATCGTACCTTGAACTCAGTGACAATCAAGAACAGATACCCTCTCCCGAGGATAGATGACTTGTTTGATCAACTCAGAGGGGCGTCAGTATTTTCGAAGATTGACTTGCGCTCAGGATACCATCAGATCAGAATCAGAGAGCAGGACATCCCGAAGACTGCTTTCAGATCTAGGTATGGGCATTGGGAGTTCCTTGTGATGCCATTTGGAGCAACCAATGCGCCGGCTGTATTCATGGACCTCATAAATCTCATCTTCATGCCTTATTTGGATAAGTTCGTGATTGTGTTCCTAGACGACATCCTGGTCTACAGCAAGAGTGAAGCGGAGCATGAGCAGCATCTCCGAGTTGTCCTCCAGATTCTCAGAGAGCACCAGTTATATGCCAAGTTTAGTAAATGCGAGTTCTGGCTCGATCGCATTTCGTACTTGGGTCATATCATCACCCGAAGAGGAGTTGAAGTGGATCCCCAGAAGATCGTGGCCATTGAAACATGGCCGGTACCTAGCACAGTGGCAGAAATTCGTAGTTTTCTTGGCTTGGCCGGCTACTACCGGCAATTTGTTTCAGACTTTGCTCGAATTTCTGCACTATTGACCCAATTGACCCGTAAGGATGTACAGTTTGCTTGGACAGCAGAATGCCAGGATTCTTTTGAGAGGTTGAAGCGAGGCTTGATGACGGCTCCTATTCTCACGCTTCCAGATGGAACTGGAGGATTCTCAGTGTATTGTGATGCTTCGGGCAGAGGTTTAGGATGTGTTCTGATGCAGCATGGGAAGGTAATAGCTTATGCGTCACGACAACTTCGTGATCATGAGAGGAATTACTCGACCCATGACTTGGAGCTGGCAGCAGTAGTGTTTGCACTTAAGTTGTGGAGGCACTACCTATACGGAGATAGGGTAGAAATTTTTACCGACCACAAGAGCCTGAAGTATGTTTTCACCCAGAAGGATCTCAACATGCGTCAGAGGAGATGGCTGGAGCTGCTTGTTGATTATGATGTGAACCTGCAGTATCACCCAGGGAAGGCCAACGTTGTTGCAGATGCATTGAGCAGGAGGGCAGGAGTTTATTTTCTGACAGCGCAACCAGAACTGTTAGCCGATCTTCAGAAGATGGGTATAGAAGTTGTCCTCCCTTCCAGTGTGGCATTGATGGCCAGCATGCAAGTTCAGTCCACTATAGTCGAGAGGATCCGAATGGCACAGTCAGCAGATTCCAAGCTTCAGCGACTCAGAGCAGAGTGTGAGGCGGGACGAAGACCAGAGTTATGTATCCATGAAGACGGTACACTTCGACATGGTAAGCGTCTTTGTGTACCCAGTGGAGATATCAGACAGGAGATCATGGCAGAGTCCCATAGTTCGCAGTATTCTATTCATCCTGGTGGCACGAAGATGTATCGTGATATCCGCCAGCACTTTTGGTGGAATGGCATGAAGAGGGAGATAGCCCAGTTTGTCTCTCGTTGTTTAGTCTGCCAACAAGTTAAGGCTGAACATCAGAGACCAGCTGGACTACTTCAACCATTGCCGATTCCCGAGTGGAAATGGGAGCATATAACCATGGATTTTGTGACTGGATTGCCTAGATCCCCGGCGGGCAGAGACGCTATTTAGGTTGTCATAGACAGGCTCACGAAGGTGGCTCACTTTCTCCCGTTCAGAGTTGGTCAGTCGACGGCTCAGCTAGCAGAGATGTATCTCCGACAGATTGTCAGGTTGCACGGTGTACCAGTCAGTATCACTTCAGATAGAGATTCAAGATTTACGTCGCACTTTTGGCGTAGCTTGCAAGAAAGTTTGGGAACTCGCCTCCAGTTCAGCTCCGTTTATCATCCGCAGACAGATGGCCAGTCGGAGCGTACGATCCAGACTCTTGAAGATATGTTGCGGTCATGTACACTCGACTTTGGTGGTTCGTGGGAAGATCATGTGCACCTGGTGGAGTTCTCGTACAATAATAGTTTCCAGGCCAGTATCCAGATGGCACCGTTCGAGGCACTGTATGGTAGGAAGTGTCGATCCCCGCTAGCCTGGGATGATGTTGGAGAGAGGCAGATGCTTGGTCCGGAAATGATTGCTCAGACGGTTGAAGTGGTCAGAAAAGTCAGAGATCATCTTCGAGTTGCCCAAGATCGCCAGCGTCATTGGGCCGATTCTCATCGGCGCCCTCTTGAGTTTTCTGTCGGTGACCATGTATTCCTGAGGATTTTGCCTAACCGCGGCGTCATTCGTTTCGGCATACGAGGAAAGCTTAGTCCTAGGTATATAGGGCCGTTCGATATTCTGGAGCGAGTAGGAGATGTATCCTATCGTCTCGCTCTTCTACCGTCGCTATGTGAGGTGCATGACATATTCCATGTATCCCAACTGCGACGGTATATCCCGGACCCGAGCCACATCTTGGATCATTCGGAATTGGTTGTTGGTGCCAACCTTTCGTATGAGGAGAGGCTCGTGTCTATATTGGACCGAAGAGAGAAGACACTCAAGAACAAGACTATCAAGTTAGTCCGAGTTGCTTGGGGTCATCACTCTTTGGGTGAGTCGACGTGGGAGCGTGAGGATGATATCCGATCGCGATATCCCGACCTGTTTGACTCGTAAGGTATAATGTCTTCCTTATGCCTTATGCTTTCAATTCCGTGCTTGAATAAATGACTGCATGATAGACTGCTTGTTATAGCTTACGATTAGTATAGCCTGTCCTTGCAATTCTAGCCTCTTGATTAAATTCCGAGGACGGAATTCTTCTAAGGTGGGTAGAGTTGTAATGCCTATAGTTCGTATTACGTATCTTGGTATACGTGTACGTATTCTTGACTCGTATTGCGTATTTTCCTGCATAGTTATTTTGGCATGTCATTGGTTATGGCTTAGCTTGGTTCGGCTTAGCTTGGTTTGGTTTGCTTGTGGGTTCATCATGAACCATAAGAAAATCCCTACCTACCACCACCATCCCCATTTATTAACCCCTCCTCTTTCTCTCTCTTCATTATTCTTCTTCTTCTCCACATTTACTTCTACACCTACCAGGAAAGAGAGCTAGGCAAGTGCAAACTTACTTCATGATGGATCTCAAGTTTTATTGTTCCATTCTCTTCCTTACTTGATTCTAAGCCTCTTTAGAACTTGACATTTTTGGATTTGATGGATGGATTCTTGTAGATCTAAGTTTGTAAACTTTTCGGTTTTTTTTCTGGGTTTTGATCTCTAAAACTTGGTTATTTTCGAAAACTAGTATTTCTATGTTGTAGAGAATTCAATTTCATGCAGTTTTGGCTTTTGTTTCGCTTGATTTCGACTTCGGATGAGGAAGTTATGGCCAAAACAATTTCTGGTCATTTCTATGTTCATCTGCAGCATGAACAGCATGTCGCAGAAGGCGCATGTCGCAGTAGGCGCATGTTGCAATGAAGCGCATATCGCAGTAGCCGCATATCATGTCGCAGAAGGCGCATGTCGCAGTAGGCGCATGTTGCAATGAAGCGCATGTCGCGGTAGCCGCATATCATGTCGCGGAAGGCGCATGTCGCAGTAGGCGCATGTTGCAATGAAGCGCATGTCGCGGTAGTCGCATATCATGTCGCGGAAGGCGCATGTCGCAGTAGGCGCATGTTATAATGAAGCGCATGTCGCGGTAGCCGCATATCATGTCGCAGTAGGCGCATGTTGCAATGAGGCGTATGTCGCGGTAGGCGCATATCATGTCGCAGTTGAGCCACATGAGGCGCATGTCGCGATAGGCGCATATCATGTCGCACATGAGCCGCATTAAGGCGTATGTCGCAGTAGGCACATATGGTGTCGCAGTTGCATGCATGTCGCAGAATAGGCCGCATAATGCATATTTTGACTATTACTAACTGTTATATGTCCTAATTGACTGAATTATTGCTCGAATTTCTCCCAACTCCCAACGTGGAAGTTGTAGATCTTTTCCTTAGCAGCAAGAATATGTCTCTAGTTATTTTATGCAAGTTTTTCTCATTCATAATATTGTAAGAATAGAACACGATAGTGGTCCGCTGTGGCGCACTCTTGACAAGTAAACTGACATGATATATCTCGGCATGCTGTTACGACAGCTAGCCTGACATGACAAGTATGAAAGACTTAGACACCGTGGACGATTGTGTTTGTACAAATAAACTAGTACTGTCTTGCATCATGTTTAGGATGGGGACCCCTGAGTACCACGGTCAGGGGTACCTACTGAAATTGACTAAGGCTAATTAACTAGAATGATTCAGTAGTCATGAAGAGATTCCCAGCTACAGACAATCCCGTTATCTGGGCGCATTCAGTGGACTTGTAGCCTACCGACGAGTAGGACACATTTCCAGCACACAGTCATGTGTTGCATTCTTCCTAAATAGACATTCGACCTGGATAACCGGATGGTCTGCAGGGCTTGTGGCTGTTGGGATAATCTCATTGCATCTTGCTAGTACTAGGCTTGTGATAACCCTAGTTAGTTAAAAGTATCAAGCCGTACTCTTGATTGGCCGTGGTTGATTGGATGTAGTTTATTCCATCTTAGTCTTATCCTGATCCTGTGCAAGATTGTGACATGACATGATTATTGATACTTGCCTTAACAATAACGATCGGGGGTCCAGTTCTGTTCAGGCGAAGGGTTACAACCCCGGTCCTTGTTTGGTTTAAGGGTTGTAACCTGGCTCCCGGAGCAGTTCTGTGTCCTCTCTTCGTTTATTGTCTTAATGCAATCCCATGCCATGCTCGTCATATTTTACCTTACCATAATACCATGATTAATTATGCTGGCCTTAGCAATAAAGATCAGGGGTCCAGTTCTGTTCAGGCGAAGGGTTACAACCCCGGTCCTTGTTTGGTTTAAGGGTTGTAACCTGGCTTCCGGAGCAGTTCTGTGTCATCTCTTCGTTTATTGTCTTTACTGTACCAATAGTATTTGAGACGGGTTTCTATTCAGGTGAAGGGCTGCAACCCCGGTCCTTGTTTGGTTTAAGGGTTGTGACCTGGCTACTTGAATAGTTTTCTCGTACTCAGTTTACTGTTGTTATCTCTATTATTATCAGTTCTTTATTTATTATCTCTAATATTCCATTGTGATATGCTGATTTTAGTTCCTAAGTGAAGCCTCCTTTGTGGCACTTGCTCTTTCTGGGGTCTGACCCAGCTGGTTTTGTGTGGCCAGATATCGGAGTAGCACCAGAGGATCCACCTGTCTTCTAGCCCGATGGTGACCACCAGACGTAACCAGGGCAACGAGTGGGTTTCTTTTGTCCTCCCACTCTATTTGTAAAATTATTCTTTTGAGGCGTTTAGCCGGCGAGCACGTGTTAGCTCGTATTGCACCTTTATTTACTGTCTGCCTACGGGCTGTAACATGATTGACAAATCTTAGGGTTGATCATGTATTGACTAAAACTCTTGCTAGTCCTGATATTTTGTACGACTAGCTTCATGATCATCCAATATGTAATGTATGGGATGCCTTACTATTGTATGTTGATGCTCTAATATCTTGTGACTGCTACTACTTGCTTGTGATTGAGACAATAGGTTTGATCTTGACCATAGGAGACTGATGGATTGTAGTTAAACCCTCATATATCTAGACAGCCGTGACCGTATAGTGACGTGGATTCCATTTCATTATACGTAGCTGGCTATGTCTGCCCCCGCTCTCCAGTATTCTGGTTCTGGGGCGTGACACCCCTTGCCCTTCGCGGATCTCTTGGCGACCTTGGGAGACATGGTTCTAAAAAAAAGAAGACGAAGAGTTTTCTGAAAAATTCAAAAAAGAAAGGAATATTGAACTTTCTCTCTCCTCCAGGGTCTATTTATAGGCACGGGCCACTTCCTATGCGCCCACCTATTGTATGCGCCCATTATGTGGTATGCGTCCACTACAGCCTATGCACCCACGTGAAGGATGAGCTCTCTGCATACCATACGACTGTCCCTTGCTGATGTGGACGACGTATGAAGGATGGACCGCTTCAAATTTCGTTCCGATGAATCCGTCAGTTCGGATTTCGAAGAAAATCTCAACAGTCGTATCTCCCTAACAAGCTGGCCAAATACTATGCGCCCAAGGAGAGAGCCGTGCTATGCGTCCATTGCCTCACGAGAAGACGATCCATGCTTCTTTCAAAGTATTTCGAACTTGTTCAAGTATCAAAAACTTTGAAGGGGTCTTGTAGAAGCATGAAATTTTTTCAGCAAATGAAGCCCCATGCGCCCAAGTCAGTGTAGCTCCATGCGCCCAGTCAGTGGATCTCCATGCGCCCAAGACAGTGTAGCTCTATGCGCCCAGTCAGTGAATCTCCATGCGCCCAAGACAGTGTAGCTCCATGTGCCCAAGTCAGTGAAGCTCCATGCGTCCAGTCAGTGAAGCTTCATGCGCCCAAGACTAGCTCCCCCGAAAGGAGGGCGCATAACCTGAGACATGGCTATATGCCCAAGCCTGACTCAGTCAAAGCTATGATCAAAACGTGCACAGAAGCACACGGCCATGTCAGTCTCCACGAGCTGTCGTGCACCGAAGCATGCGGCCACATCAACACCACGACCAACCCACGATCTCGCAGCCTGTATGCGCCTACATCCTATGCGCCCAAAGCAGGACTATGCGCCCATATAAAAACCAACGTGTTTCCTCATGTGGGCGCATAACATCATTCCATCTCAAGAACGACTATAAAAGGGGGGCCTCATCCCTCTTCAAAACACAGAACGGAGAGCATTTTCAAGAGTCAAATTGTTGCACTTCTTGCCAGTGAGCCTGGAGTTAGCAATTTTCTTAGCTTTTCTCCCACTTTTGTAATCGGAGTGTCAACGGAGTAAAGGAGCAACTGCCGCTCGATCTCCATTGTCCCATTCTCCATAATTCTTTTTTGTACTCGGGGATCCTCAGAGCAGGATCTCTCAGGCGTACTCGATTTATGGTGCCTTGCGCTAATAAAAAAAAGACAATGTTTTCTTCTTCTTTTTTATGTGTGTCCACAACTGGCCTCTCTTCTATCTGTTGCTGGTACCTAGGCTAAATGCATGTGCATAAATCTGTGCACTGATCTCACAGACACACTCGACACTATCAGGTATTTCCTTATAATTGGTCACAAGTTACTGTGTGTGTACACACACACAAAACACCCTACTAGGTACTCCTATGTACCAGTAGGCATGCTATACACACCACATACATGTCTGTACACAACCTACAATATCCCTGCATTTCTGTACACATGAATTCATATTCCTGTTGTTGTGCATTCACACTACAAGAAAAATAACGATTTTTAATGGTTTATTTCTTGACGGTCGTAAAAACCGTTAAGAAAAAGGATTATCTAGACGGTTTTAGCCTTACGTCAAGAATGGACACTTTTTTTTTGTTAATTTAACAATTTTTTAGTACAATAATTGACGATTTTAGAGAATCCGTCAATAAATACTATTTTATTTATTAACGATTTGGTGATAACGGTCAACTAATATATGTGCAAAAAAATTGGCACACTTTTTTTTCCAGCTGCCATTACAGTAATTTTTTCAAATATTTATATTTGTTGACGTTTGATGGTTTATTTTAATAGACTAATCCAACAACTTTTTCCCGATATCTAGAAAAAAACTCTCTCAAGAAAACAAGGCTGCTCTCATCTTCCTCTACGCCTACCACTACCATTCTTCTCTCTACCTCTTCCTCCCAAAACCCTAACCTAACCCTAACTCTTTCGCCTCCACCCTTATGCTCCTCACTTTCGACCAACAATAACAACAGCAGCAGCCCTATGTTCATCATGAAACGCCGCGACCACTCCTTCAGCCGCTGGACCAACGACAGCAAGGAGATCGAGCTCCAGATCAACTCCTCCCCAGGTCATCGGTGCCGCCCTCCCCCTCCGTGATCCCGCCCGTGGAGAACCTCCTCCTCCTCCTCCTCCTCCTCGATGGCAAACCCCCTCCGGTAGCGTGATCCCCAGGGATTGCGAGCCATAATTTCTATTTTTTTTTTTTGAAAGCCCTAATTTTTTATTTTGAAAGCCCTGATTTCTGATTTTAAAAGCCATAATTTCTAATTTTGAAAGCCCTTATTCATCATCATAGTATGTTTATCGATCTGTAGAGGGACTAGAATTTCCTTACAAAAGAAGTAAGGAAAATGTGATTCTAGCTTTCTTTCTTGTCAAGATGGAAAGTGTTGGTGCAAGAACATTAGAACTACAGGTAAAGAAGGTGAGGGAAAAAAATTCAAAGGTAGAGATGGTGAAGAAAAAATTCAAGAGATGCACGTTACATGTTGAGTAGTTCTACGATGTGATTATAGGTGCCAGTTACTTCATTACCATCTGAAAGAACTATTTAAAACAACAATATTTTTCTTCTTCTTCTTTAGTTTGGATTCAAAACAATGAGTATTTTGAGTCCAAAATCTTGAATTCAGTGACTAGCTAGGATTTTGAGATTTACTCTATAGGCATATATAACTATGAAGGTTGATACCAGTTCTGCTTACTAGGAAGTGCACCAGTGTTCCTAGAATATTGAATGCAAGGAAATAATTACTAGTTCTTGTACAAACTGGGTAATTACTAGATACAGTCTAATTACTTACTATTATAAGAATATGAAGGTCAAACTGGGACCAAATGGCTGGGAGGCATATTTGTTTTAAAAGTTATCAAGTGATAAAATCGTAAATTATGTGCCTTTGAATCATAATGTCTTTATGTATTCTTAAGAGTAACAATACTTTTATTGATAATATTACACATATATAGGGTTTTGAACTAAAAGTTTATATGTAAGATTTGGTTCTGTAATTTGCCTATTACTCCCTACATGAAAATTTTCTAAGATTATAAATGAAGTGAAGAATAAGAGTCCTTTCACGGTTTCCATAAGTAGGAGTTTAGAGAATACACAAGGTCGATGGTTTCATGCTAAAATGGCCTTTGAAGTTGATAATGTAAACATATCTATGATTTCTTGATGATCATGAGGGAGAGGACACATAATGACTTAAAGGAAATGGTATATATCTTGCATCCCAAGTGTATCGATATGATTATAAGCATTTTCTTGTTTGAGTTTCAGTTGGAAGGAGTTGAAGACTTGCAGTAGAGGATGGAAGGAAACCCAACATATGGGATCCATGCCACAAATTGAACTTCAACTTTTGAAACTCAGTTTCCAAAATCCAAACAACACATCAATTAGTAACCTGAAAATCACTTCCTCTGGGTTTTAGTTTTCATTATAGTTTCATGTTGCCAAATTGTAGGATCCATGCCACAAATGGAACTTCGATCTTTAATGTGGTTATGAATTTTGGAAAGTAAGTTTCCAATAACCAAAAACAAGTCATCAAAATGGAAACTCGAAAAACTTTACATTTGTTTTCATAGCAGTTTTCCTGACTTTTCAAGTAAGTTTGTTATATTTGAACTATGCTATTGCAAGCTTGTATAACTTCCAATGACAAAGTTTCTTCATTATGTTGCATTAGATCCTTAATAATTTTTGTAATATTTTCTATATGCTTGCTTTACCAGCCCAGATGCGTCAGAGGACCTGGAACCATGCCCTCTTTTTTGTATAAATCTTCCCAAAGCAATGAAGAGTAGTACTCATGCTCTTCCAGGAAATAAGAAGTCTATTACCATAATAACCCTGAATAATAGGAATATGGGTGACCATGATTATGACAAGGATAAACTTTTGTTGAGCTATATACTCCTGCTGATTTTGGACCTTACCTCCAGGATAAGCTAAAACAGAAGTCAAAATTTAGTACTATTTTTTTTCCTTTTCTAGTTTTAGTAGCATAAATGTTTATCATTTCATTTTCTGTTCTTTATCTTTCCTTATAACAAAAGCTAAAATCTTCTATGAAATGAAGGCAGTGGCACATTATGTGCTGTAGGCCAGGTCTGGGATTGCTTGTGATGGCTGGTTCTGCTTAGATTTTAAGTCCTAGAAGTCATTTGTACAACAATTTATCTGGTGGAAACTAGTCCACTTCTGACAGCAGGAATCCAAAACTAGGCCTTATTAATTGGATTTTTACAAGGATCCTCTCCAACTTGATACAATATATGTAGTCTAGTAAAAAAATCATTTGGATTTGGCATTCAACTCATGTTAGAGACACAACTTTGTTGTAATATTGCTATCATTGTCAAATTATGGCAATAGTTCATTTGTAGATTGAACTAGATCCTTAACTTAGTGCTTAGGGATAAGGGTGATCCCCTTAGGTGGTTAAAGGATAAGATAGGATACGGTTATCCTCACCTATCTTCGTGAACAAGACCACATATGAGAATAATAAATACATCAAATAATTACTCTGATTATCCTCATCTATCTTCATGAACAAGACCCATATGAGAATAATAAATACATCAACTAATTACTCCCTCCTGTTCCATGTTCCCCTACTCAAGGTCTTGCTAGCATGTGTTATGGATTAGACGGGGAGTCCTCAGCTAGTGTCATAGTTCTCCGCCACTGAAACCAGTTCAAGTAAGGATTGATCTTGGGATGAGCTGTGCTTAACCGATCAAACTGTGTCAGGTAACCCTATTCCAATATGTTATCCATTGTAACTCTATTACATTGTGTTTACACTATGCTCGTCCATTGTTGATAGGTTATGTTAAGTGTTATATTAGAACTATTAGTTAGTGGACTTTAGTCCCACATTGTTTAGAACAATAGGAGAGAGGCTAGCCTCTCCTATATATATGTAGTCTCCCATGATTAATAAAACTATCATATTATTCCAACTCTACATGGTATCAGACAAAATTCTAGCCGTCATTCACCACCACCCCCCCTCTCTCTCACAAAACCATAACCCTAACTTCCCCCCTTCCCCGGCGACCCCCCCCCCCCCCCCCCCCCCCCTCCCGCCTGCCCTCACCACAATGTTGCTGCTGCTGCTGCTGCTGCTGTCCCCCCCCCTCCTCCCCCTCGCCCCCCCCCCCCCCCGGCGTTCCCCTCCCCCCTCTTTTTTCCCTCTCACATGAGTGTCAACCCTAATCCTAGCCGCCGTCCACTCCCCCTCCAAACCCTAACCTAGTTCCAAAAAAAATGTTGGGATACTCCGAGGGTAAACACTTAGTTGTTTATTAGGAACCTCAGACTCTCAATCAATTTACTTTAGGAACCTCGGACTCCCAATCAATTTACTTAGGATTCTCAGAGGATAAACATATGGTTGTTTACTGAAACCTCTAACTCTCAATGTTCAATTCGAAAATTCAACAAAGAGCAAACATCTGGTTGTTTTGCATGAATCTTTGTTTTTTTTCTTGATCTTCACATCAGGATCTAACAGAGGATAACTTGGGTTATCTCTCTGTCCTGACTTGTGTGATCCATATTCTCTGCTTCCTATGCGCGTGTCGGTTCTGGCTACGTTTCTAGCACATTGGCAGAGTTGATGTGATTATCAAGTTGAAAAGATCAAATCGACAGTCGAATCAGGAATCCTGAAGGATGACAGACACTACGACAAATAGCAGTGCCACAAACACTAGTATAGGCAATGCAATAGCAGGACCAACATGCACTAGCACGACGAATTTCTCAACTCGACTTGTCGATCGACAGTTGGAAGGACCAGAGGGCTACTCGACTTGGAAAAACAAGGTCGAGAAGATGCTTCGAGGTATGCGGTTGTCCAAACATCTGACTGACAACCCTCCAGCAGAGAATGATCCCATTTTTGAGCAATGGAAGACATGATATTCGACTGTTTATACAGTTGATGAATTAAATGGAGACATCGGTGGAAGACATGATTAAAAATATGGACTCCATGAAAGAATTATGGGAGGTCCTGGCAGCGGCGTTTGATGGCAAACACGATTTGTCTCATATAATTCGTTGGTGTTTACCAAACAAATCAGAGAGACAAATCTCATAAGGGTCATTTTCGGACCTTTAAGGCTATGTCTGATGAGATCGACCGCGTATTACCTCTTATGTCGGATATTAATGAAGCAAGGGCTCAACGTGAGCAGCATCATGTCATGGCTTATCTTGCCTCTTTCCGTCCTGATGCAGACTCTGTTCGCTCTCAGATTATTGCTGGATCTGAAGTTTCGTCCCTGTTGAAAGCACATTATCGTAATCTTCGAGCAGCAAAAGTCGTTGAGACCACTCCGGGTGATACTTCTGCCGATCGCTCTGCTCTTGGTGTTGCTCGTAAGGGATTTCGTGGTGGTTGTGGTGGCCGACGTGGTGGCCGAAATGCTGGTCGCGATGGAGGACGTGGCAATGGCGGTCGTGATGGAGGAAGACCGCGCACATGCTTTAATTGTGGTCAGCTTGGCTATTTTTACTGGCAATGCACTAAATCACCTGCTGCTAATATCACAACTGATGCTCCTGATGATGGTGTCCGATCTATTCAGATGAGTTCAGATTCATATGCAGAGTTCCTTGATTTCCAGGCTCAACGTCGTGGTGAAGCTTCCACGTCTGGATCCACAGCCGGATACTCAGCATCATGTATAGTAAAGTCCAAGCAGTGGGTAATTGACTCTGGTGCGTCTGATCACATGAATGGTGACGCAAGTATGATACATAATTATGTCCCTCTCCGTCGTGTTTCTGGCATTACTGTTGCCAATGGAGGTTCCTTGACAGTCCGAGGACGTGGAAGTGCCAGTCTTTCTTCCGAACTGACGCTCAACTATGTATTGCTTACACCAGGGAACCCGTTCAGTTTAATTTCAATTAGTCAAATTACTCGTGAACTGCATTGTTCGGTAATATTTTTTTTTCTGATGGTTGTGTTTTTTAGGACCTGAAAACTGGAAAGTCTGTCGGTAAGGGGCATATGGCCGGAGACTTGTACTTGTTTGACGCGCCTTCTTTTGTTGTATGTACCGGCGTAAAACTCGATTCTTTCGAGTTATATTGTCAGTTAGGTCATCCACCAACCCAAGCTCTCCAGAAAATGTATCATTCTTTAGATATCCCTGCTTCCTTTCATTGTGAGTCGTGTAGTTTGGCTAAGCATCACCGAATTCCCTATCCGATGAGTCAAAATAAAATTGCATCTGCTCCTTTCGAGTGGGTGCATTCTGATGTATGGGGACCTTGTCCGTTTGAATCAATAATGGGTTTTACGTACTTTGTTACATTTGTTGATGATTACTCACGTGTCACTTTTGTTTATCTGATGAAAAATCGCTCCGAATTATTTAACATTTGGTGCAATTTTCATGCCGAAATAAAAACACAATTTGGTATTTCAATTAAAAATTTTCGGAGTGATAATGGTCGTGAATATTTATCTCGTGAGCTCGATAGTCATCTGGCTCGTAATGACATCATCCACCAAACTTCTTATGCGTACACACCACAACAGAATAGTGTGGCCGAGCACAAGAATCACCATCTCTTAGAAACAACACGTGCTCTTATGTTTCAAGCACGTACTTCCAAGAGATTTTAGTCGAATGCGGTTCTTACCGCTTGTTACCTCATTAATCGCATGCCATCGTCAGTTTTCAATGGTAGCACTCACTTCTCTAGGCTATTTTCCGGACGAGAGCAATTTCCTCTGTCTCTCAGAATCTTTGGTTGCTTATGCTATGTTTGGGATACCCGACCGACTCTTTCTAAATTAGATCCTAAGGCAATACAATGTATTTTTGTCACGCCCCAGAACCAGAATACCGGAGAGCGGGGGCAGACATAGCCAGCTACGCAATCCCAAAGTACATTAATACTCTGAAATCGCTTATAAGCTGTCAAGACATGGGGGTTACTCTACATGCCATCAGTCGATCCTATGGTTTAACAATCCTAGGTATCTCAATCACAGGCAATTATACAAGAGCAAAGAGCACGATCATCATACATACAATAGTAAGGCGTCCCGAACCATATATACATGACTGATCATGAAGCCAGTACCACAGAACTGATGACTAGCTAGAGTACTAGTCGTACATGATAAGGACTAGCTATAGTCTAGAATACACATATCATGTTTATGCCCGTAGGCTACAATATCAAGGAAAATACCAAAACACGAGCTAAACACGTGCTCGGGGCTAAACGTTACAAGAGGAGAATTTACATATCAGTGGGAGGATGAAGAAGAAATCCACTGAGGCACTCTGGTGCTCCGGCTGGTCACCGTCGAGTAGATGGTGCGGAAGATCCTTCGGGCTCTTCTATCATAACCTGGCCATGCAAAACCAGTGGGGTCAGACCCCAAATAGCAAGTACCACAAAGGTGGCCGAACTATGAACTTAAAACCAGCAATCATAGGCAATCAACAGGGAGAGAAAGTAATAAGGAGGATCGAGATTCGTGCAGTACCAATGCACTTATCCCGGACATAGGAAGACAGTAAATAGATCATCATTGACATAAAGTAAACTGGAGAACATGTTAAATAAATAGAGCTAGGCAATATACGAAGAGAGGACGAAGGTACTATTCGGGAAGCCAGCTTACAACCCTTAAACCAAACAAGGACCGGGATTGTAACCCTTCGCCTGAACAGAACTTAGTCTCTGATCATTTATTGCTAGAGGTGACAATTATTAAGTGACAATCAGAGAGTGACAATACAGAGCACAATACATTAGAGTGACAATCACTGCAACCTTTATCCTGGAACAATTAGGAACTGGATCTAGACAAGACTTAGACTGGGAATGTGATATACGATGGGATAACCATGGGACTATTCAGATAACCAGGTTACAACCCGTAAACCAAACAAGGACCGGGGTTGTAACCCTTCGTCTGAACAGAACTTGGTTTCTCCCACCATTTATCGGCAAGATAAAATAAGAAATCAAGACATGTAACAATCATGTACAAGATCAAGATAAGACTAGACAGATTGAACTTCATCCAACATTCACGGCCAAGCAATAAGTACGGCTTGATACTTTAACTAACTAGGGTTATCACAAGCCTTAGTTACTAGCAATATGCAATGAGATGTTCCTCCAGCCACAAGCCGTGCAGCTAATCCAGGTTATCCAGGCGACTTGGATTCATTAAGCAGTTATCAATAATTATTAGGTAGCTTGGTGTGCACCACATGACAGTGTGCGTAGTAATTGTTTCATGAAGTGCCCCACATGACAGTGGGCTGGAAATGTGCACTACTCGACGGCAGGCTACAAGTCCAAACAATTGTGGCCGGGATAACGGGATCGCCTGTAACTGGGGAAATCTCTCATGACTACTGAATTATTCTAGTTATTAGCCTTAGCCATTTACAGTGGGTACCCATGACCGTGGTACTCAGTGGTCCCGGTCCTAGACATGATGTAAGACAAGACTGATTCATTTGTACAAGCACAATCGTCCACGGTGTCCAGGTCATTCATTCTTGTCGTGTCATGTTAGCCGTCGCAATAACATTTTCAAGGAATATTATGTCAGGTTTATCATGTCAAGAGTGCGTCACGTCGGGCCACTATCATGTCCTGTTTGTCATGTCAAATTATCATGTCAGGAGTGCACCACGGCGGGTCACTATCAAGTCATGTCATTTATCAAGGAGGGAAAAAACTTGCGCAATTAAATAATAATATATTTATAATATATATATTCTTGAAGCCAAGGAGAAACTCTACAACTTTCATTTTGGGAGTGGGAAGAAATTCTGACCACAATTCAGGCAAATAAAACATTTAAACAATCAAAGTGGATCCCATGCGGTCCAAAAGTGGGAGCACATACATGCGGCCAAAGGGAGTGGGAGGCCACCCATGCGGCCAGCCAAAGCTTGTGCGGCCAGAAAATAACTGAAGGGGCCATGCGGCCAGCAAGAAATATTCATGCAACCAGAAAAGACAAGGAGAGTGGGACCCGCAATAAATGCAAGCATCCACTCAAGAAAAGAAAAGGACACGTGGCCACTCAAGTACAGAGGCCATGTGGGTCCCAACAATAAATGCAGCAAGGAAAGGGTTCACGTGAACCATTTAATAAATGATCCACATGAAGCAATGATTACATGTATATAATAAGCCATGCAAGTGGAAGGGGCCATGCGGCCAACAATAAGTAATGTTGCTACTGTACAAGAATTAAATAATTGTAAAGACAAATAAGACAAAAGATAGTGGGACCCGCAATTAATCCAAGTGTGCCATGCGGCACAAATTAAATATTCATGCAAGCAATCATGCGGCCATAACTATTATTTAACTGGCCATGCAAGCAGTTGGCCATATGCGGCTGGGCAATTATTGGAGGGGTGCATATGCGGCTAGCAAATAAACCCAGGGCCATGCGATTTGCATGCGGCCAAGATTATTAAGCATGCAAGCAAGGCTTGCATGCATGCAATTTAAATATATCATGGCATTAGACCCTATGCGGCTCACTAAATTATTTAAGGTTGCATGCGGCTATAACATGGCCAAGGCAAAAACCCATGCGGCCATAAGTATATTGAGTAACAATATGCAAGCATGCATGTGAAAGCTTGCAAAAAAACATGCAAGCTAAATAAGGTTGCATTGTATGCGGCTCAGCATACAATCCATGCGGCCAATGTTCCAACAAGGCCATGCTAATGCAAGCAAAGCCATTAATTATCATGCATGCAACTGAATGCATGTAAAACCATTAATACATAATGCATGCAACTAAAATGCATGCAAAGCCATGCATATATAAACATGCAACAAAATGCACGTAAGGCCATTTATATATAATGCATGCAACTGAATGCATGCAAGCCATTAATACATTTATGGCCATGCGGCCACAAACATTTTGCTAAGGCCATGCGGCTGACTAAATGTTAGCAAATTAATTAATGTACTGGTCATGCATGCAAGCATGCGGCCAGCTAAATGGCTAAGGCTATGTGCATGCGGCCATGCAAGTAAAAGTTGCATGCTAATGTAATTAGCATTCCAAGCTAATTATATGCGGCCAAGCGTTTAGCTTGCGACCAATAATATAAAAGGTGCATATGCGGCTACAGTGTTTTCTTATGCGACTGGCTAGCTTGTCAATGCAAGCAAAATGCTAAGAGCATTAAATGCCAAGTGAGGTTCCCATATGCGGCTAGGAAATCTGGACTGGCCATAAAATATTTAAATAAGCCCAAGCAAGCTTGCAACTGCAGCTAAGTGACGCAAGCATTAAATGCTAAGCCATGCTAACGTGGCCAAGCATTTAATGCTAAGCCTAAGCCTTACTCCCATGTGCTGATGCAACCTCATTTCCATATACATGCATTAAATGCTAAGGTGCGGCCAAATATTTAGTAAATGAGATTAAATAATACACTTCCATATAAAGCCCTGCGGCTCATTTAGGAATAGCCATATGCGGCTGACAATTGTCCATGCGGCAGGGAAGAACACTTGCCACATGAAATAGTCATGCGGTCAAGTACTGTCCTTCTTCTCCAAATTTCTGAGAAGAAGAACACCATGAAGCCATGCTTCCAAACTCCATAATTCCATCATCCAGAGTCCAAATCTGAACTTCCATAGGTCAAAATGGGGTAGAACGAAATTCTCTACAACATGGAACCATCAGTTGACAAAAATATACAATTTTGACAGATCAAAGCCCATGAAAACCGAAAATACCATAAAGCTAGATCTAAAACGATCCACTCGGTAAAACCGAAAACTCCATGTTCTAAATATGCTTAGAATCATGCAAGGAAGAAGATGGAACAAACATAAATAAATTTGTTCAAGGTTCGGCAAGGTGTACTTGCCTCTCTCTAATGGCTAGGGTTTGGTGGAAAAGAAATGAATGAGGGTGATTGAGGAGGGGGAGAGAAAAAAGTGGCTAATATAACAAGCTCAAGTGATCTCCACCATTCATTCCTCTCCACTCAATCTAAACCATACACCTCATCCCATAAAGAACCAAACTAAACCAAACCAAGTCAAGGTGGAACCGAACCAAATAAAACCAAATCCAAGTTAAACCAAGTCATGAAATCCTACACTTAGGAAAATTTTAAAATATCACGTAAATCGATAAATACGAAATAAGGCTCAAATTAAACACGTATCCGTATAACCGATACAGTGAGACGGGTCTCACAACTCTCCACACCTTAGAAAAATTCTGTCCTCGGAATTTCCTGAGGCTAGTCGAGCAAGATAACAAAACAAAAGCTCCAGGAAACTCAACAATCTCATTAAATCAAGCATGACATGTAAGTAAAGTAAAACTATCAGTAATGTAAATAAATGCGTAAGCGGTAAATAAATGCACTAGAACAAATACAATCATGATCAAGAAGGGCTGGAGGCATATGTATCAATATGACTCATGAGTCAGTTGTGTAGAAACCAACGTCCTCGCTGGCCTAAGCTAACTCCCAAAAATGGATAAAGTCAAGCCTCAAGGTAAGTCGGTACCAATAACTTAGTTCAAGACATGACTCTACCCAGAACGTATCATCGTAGTTGAAACAGATGCATGAACTTTATCACCTGTCTCAAGATACGAAGACAGAAGCGGCTGCTGATCGGGATGGACTGACATCTCTGCTTGCATGCTGAGACTGATCCTCCATAACTGGCCTGGCTGGAGAATGTTGAGCTGCCCTCGGCAAAACGAACAAGATAATCAGAAGGATCAAGAACAGTGTCATTGAAAGTTGAAGGACACAAGATCAAATCATGGGAACAGGAATGATCAATGATCAAAACAGATATCAAGTCAAGTGCCAGAGGTAGAGAATAATCCGAAGGAGATCAATAAGGATAATCGTGATTGAGATATCTAAACATGGTAACCCCCACAAATCTGAAAATCGAGACCTGCATGTGTCACGACCCGCACCCGTTTTTTTAAACGGATACGAGACGTGTCCAAGCCAGCCTACGCCGCAGTGTCGGCGGTAGAACGCTGTCACGGCCATGAAGATCAAAATCAAATAATGCTCATTCACATAATTAATTTAACTTACAATATTCACAAGTTTTACATTTGCATAAAAATATAAACTTTACAAATATTTTGACTATATATCTACTATCTAGCTAGTCTCTATGCTTCGGCTGTAAGTATACCCGTATTTTCCATGCTAAGTGAATCAACGGCTATCCTGAAAAATATGGTTTCCAGTCAGGAATGGAACGAGCACAATTCACTGAATGCAATTTCAAATAAAGAAAATACTATAAAACAATGGTAAGACATCAATCATGAGTTTGAAACAAACAGGAAATATGGAAAACCAATAGTAAATAAATAGACACCAAATACTTTCCCCAACTACTAGAAGTACCTTTGATATGTGATCAGTCTGGGACACTACACTGCACGGTCTACGAGGTCTACTTGCAGAAAATAAACACGGTCTACAATGTCTACTTGCAGAAAATAAACACGGTCTACGAGATCTACTGCATGAAAATAAACACGGTCTACGAGATCTACTGCATGAAAATAAACACGGTCTACGAGCTCTACTGCATGAAAATAAACACGGTCTACGGTCGGATCATACATCCTTGGTACTTCTCATTCCCGACTCAATAATTTATAATAGAGTATAAAAATCACATAACCAATGACTAATCAATGAAATATAGTAAAGATCAATATCGAAATGCAGACAATAAACTGTACTCGCCTGTGGTCCTCTGCTGGTGAAACCGACAGTCTGAACTACTCAATGTCCACAGTCAAAACCCGTACAATAGTCCACGGATGCTGAAATAGACAATACCAATCATCTCAGAATAGTCAAATTAGTTACGATTGCCTGTCCTTAAGTCCAATTCTGGACACAGGGGCAAAACGGTAATTTTGGGTCAAAACGGTGTCCCGTTGGATCTGCTTTGCACCGAAAAGCGTGCCAGAGTCAACGGTCTCTAAAGTTGTCAAACTATATGTCTACGGATCCAGTTTTCCGATACGAACCCAACCGTATGTCCAAAGTTGGATTTCGGCGGGCTGTGCACAAAATCGCCCGTTGAGTGGGACCGTGGGGCCCGCAAAACGACGTACGATTCAACTGTCTCAGAATTGGACCAAACTTGGCATACAGGACCAGAAAAACGATACGGTCCTGTTGGCGCAAGTTTCGTCTCGATCTGACGAGCGTGCACAAAGTAATTGAAAATTTTGCACAGAGGCCGATACGGTAAATTTCGACGGATACGTATCAAATTCGTCGAGCACACACGTCCAATTTGAATTCCATCAAAGCCCACACGACCACGAAGCCGTTACGCAGCTTTCGATGCCTTCGGTTCGCGACCACGTCGCCCGGTTTGGCGGGATGCACGTCGTGTGGATGAATTTTATAATTTTCGAAAACTGTTTTCATAGGTTTTTTCTCGATTTTCGACGTTGAATAATTTTCTGTAAACTAAATGAAAAATCAATCTATCAGAAGGGTTTCGATCCCCTATAGGTTGTCTTCTAGTGTTTGAAGTCGGTTTTCGAAAACCTGGATTATTTAGTTCGGAAAACGCCTCTCAAGTTGGGGTGGGGACATCCCTGTTTTGTTATTTGCAACAGGATTTTTGTTGATTTTTGGGCTTCGTTTGCGGCGCGTGCAGTGCAAGGTGAATCGTTCTAATTAAATCGAAATGAAGGTGGTTAGGTTCTTCATACCCGTGAAGTCGGTTCCGAAAATCGTCGAGCGTGGAGGACGGAGTCGTACGGCAAAACTGGCTCGGACTGGGCTGTCCCGCTCTGTTGGACGCACCGCATGTGCGCTTGCGGCTGGCTCCCGCGCCCGGCCGGCCGGCCGGCGGCGGCGCTGTGGGCGCGCGCACGCGTCGGGGGTCGGCGCGTGCGGTTGGCTCGGGTTTTTAGGTTTTTTTTTTTTGTTAAAAACCACTCGATCCTTTTCCTTATATACGCGGTTTCCTGAAACTAAACCGAGCAGTGCTCGGGCTTAAGCCGAGCGGAGAGAGCTTTTATGCTCTCGGTTGTATGGGGTTTGCTGGGCCCAGGTTTTATGGTTTTACTGCTCGGGTGTACTGAGCTGGTACAGCTGCTATTTCTTCTTATTCTTATTTTTTTTCCCTTTCCTTTTTTTTTCTCTATTTCCTTTTCATTTATTAAACTTTATATATATATATATTATATAATATATATATATTTTATTTTATTTATATATATATTAACCCTATATTTATATATATATATAAATATAATGATATATAATATGTATATTATAACATCTATTTGACAATAATAATATACCAATAATAATAAAAATATTATATAATAACCTCCTCAATAATATTAATATTAATAAAATAATAATAACAATAACAATAATAATAATAACAATAACAAAATTCCATAAATCAATAAGGGTGTATACACCATGGCGTACAATCTAATAATCTCCGGAATGTACGAACCTATTTATTGAATATTAATTAATAATGATATTTACAATATTTAAATTACGAATATTTAGAAGTAGTCATTAAATCATTAAAACAGAATATAACACACTCATACCAAATTCCACCAACACGAATGTCATTGGACGTGCTGCATGATCTACATGTGCTAGGGCTCAGTTCGGGTCCAGTCCGGCTAAAATGGTATAATCGGTATCCCTAAACTCAATAGTATAATTATTAAATAAATAAAACATCGGTAAGGGTTATGTCGCAACTCGGCCTGGTTTCTCTAGTTAGGATATTACTATGGCTCGATCTTCCCTACCAGGGCTAATACTTTAGTCAAAGCACGCCATTGCACTATTCATGCCACGATTTCTAGTCACCTTGCACTCCAAAACTCCGCCATGGCTATAGTCATCTACCGTAATAATTATCGAATAATTATTTACAGAAAATTCTAAAATCACTATTAAATAGATAAAAAAAAATTTTAAAAATACTTTCCGGGAAGGGGAGCTACAAATCTACCCACCTTAAAAATAATTTCGTCCTCGAAATTCTAATCCATAATTATTTCTTAAAATTCAATAAGAAGCTTTACATGAACCTTAATCTCCTTAAATTTTAATTCCTCAAAAATAGTTTGTAATGTTCTCCTAGCTATATATCCTCCGGGACTTCTACCTACCTTTGGTTACACTACTCCTCAAACTAAAAATCTTAAAATCTTCTAACTGGTTGCTAATAATCTTACCAACAATATCTAGGCATATGGTATCTATAATCCGCTCCTATCTATCAAACAACCCAATATTTAATAAGCAATAATTTTATACAGGTAGCTAAGAAATATTGATAAACTCCAATAAGCATGACCATTCGTCACTTTACAATAGGAAGGACAGGAAGGTAAGGAAGAATAATCGATAGTAAATATAAAATTTCAAAAGCGATAGGGAGTATCCAATGATGTAGATCGAAAGAAAGTCTATGAACCAATGACCTATTTTGCTAGATTGGGCTACTCTAGTCCAGTCACTTGATAATTCGAAGAACCCTTCGTTTCCTAGAGGGCTTGTAATCCGTGCAATACAAAAGTTCTGTTATCGAAATTCTAAACAGGTTCCATAATAGAACGGGATTTGAGAAATCAAGATTGTGATCTTTTCCGTGGTTATTTAAACACACGAGCAAGGGTTATAAATGCAATGCAACTGTTTGCCATGAAATATAAAAGAACAGAACAATTATCGGAGGATCGAACTTTTACTTCACGTTACAAACTCGCTTGTACAAAGAAAGCCTAGGGACGAAAACCTAGGTACAGCAGTCTAAGTACAATTGTTTATTTAGATTCTGGGGGGTGACGATAGAGGCTCGGAAGGCGACGGCAGCCCTGCCTTACTCCTTGGACGATCGGTATGCAGCCTTGGCTCCTTGTGAAAAGTTGGTTGGCGTTGACGAAGAAATGCTCTTTTTGCTCCTCTGTTGCTCTTCTGGCTTCTCTCTCTCTCTCTCTGTGTATATTTTCTCTGACTACTGGGGAGTCTCTCTGTATATACGTATTTTCCTCTCTGAAATTGTCTATCTCCTTCAAGGGAATGGCACCTTGCTATTTGTAATAGTGGGATGTGATCATTAGGGTTGCCAATGATTAGCTTTTGGAGATGGCGGCGGCTTGGGATTGGTCCATCTTGGCCATTCGTTTTGATTATGATGAATCTGGGCCATTAGGTGTAGATTACACCAAATCCCATGAGCAATTAATGCTGATTGGAATAAATCTTCCTTATATTGATCTTCTGATATCTGCGAACGAATTAGATTTATTCTTCTGCCACGTGTCTCAGATTATTGGGATTCGACCCAATCTTTAATGGCAGCAAATCTGGGGAATTAATTGGTTTAGGACACGTGTCCTAGAAACTGCTGGGGGGATCTGGGCCGCATGACGAATGAGCCGCATATGAATGTGAGCCGCATATGGTTAAGCCCACGTGTCAGGGCTGCGTGGGCAGTGGCCCTCACTTGAACCTTCTAACCACAGAGGAGTAATCCTTGTGGGCCGCATAGGTATATATCAGCCCGGGCCGCATAGACATGATCCTCTTGAACCGCATGAGAAGTCCTTGCTCGAGCCGCATGAGGCTTTCGTGGCCTGAGCCGCATAGGATGGATTCACTCTGAGCCGCATGGAAAGTCCTTTGCTCGAGCCGCATGAGGCTTCTATGGCCTGAGCCGCATAGGATTTATTCTGAGCCGCATGAGAAGTGAGCCGCATGCGAACGCCCACGTGGCAAGGCCACGCGGCATTTTTATGGCTCTCGGGGGATTTGTGTCAGAGATTTCTTTTCTCTTCCCCTAGAGATTCATCATTTATGACAGAGTCATAATCACTACCAAAATTTATCGTTTTAGCGACGGCCATCCGTCGCTAAGACGACGGTAATTACTATTAGCGACCGATTACCGACGGATATTGGCCAAAAACATCCGTCGGTAATCAGCTCGTCGCTAATAACCTTCCGTCGCTAAGTTGTCGTCACATGACGGAATAGCGACGGATATTCGACGTCACAATACGAAGCATTAGCGACGCATTTCCGACGGACGGTCGTCCACTTCAGCTTTTAAGTACTGAACTGTGTAGGCTATAGCGACGTACATTTCCGTCGGTAACCCGTCGTAACAGCGTATCAGATCGTATCATTCCGTCGCTAATCCGTCGCAATTCGTCGGTAATTAACGACAGATTTGCGACGGTGTTCTGACGGACTATCCGTCGAGCAGGTTCTGGAAATGCTTGGCATTTCCAGCACCATGGCGACGGAAAAGTAGTCGCTAACACGTCGCTACCGCGACGCCACAGCGACGGATGGATGACTGATTATCCGTCGCCATGGTTCTAAAATGTCATGCATTTCCAGAACCATGTCGACGGATTTTTCGTCGCTACGCCGTCACTATATAGAGCGACTGATTAGCTGGATGTCATATGTGGCTGAGAGAGTCAAATAAGAAGAAGGGAAGTAGAGGGAGGAGCAGATTTGTTCAGAGCCATGGTGGAGGACGAGGAGAAGGAAGATGCTTGATCAGAACGGATGGCTCAGAACACAAGCCAAGATTCATTCTAGCATACAATAGTGTGAATCATCTATGTTCTGTACATATGGTGTAGTATATGTTCTTATCGTATCTAGTATCTGAAGGACGTAACAGAATCAAGATGAACTCACTAATGTAATACTAAGACATCATCTACTACTATATAAGATATAGTGATAGGTTGTCGTATCATCATTGCCGAGGGATGAGGGTCGGAGGACAGTCAACTTTATTTAAGGCTACTTGCATAGTTTTGCCTCGCCAGTCGAATGGCTGCAGGGACTATGTCCTGATCACCATGTCGTACCGTAGATTAAAATACAGAAACCAAAATACAAAATACAGAAACCAAAATACAAAATACAGAAACCAAAATACAAAATATAGAATCCAAAATAGGACCCTCTGTGAGAACGGATGGCTCAGAACACAACCCAACCGGAGAGAATACTCTGAGAGATCCATCTGTGTAGGACGTATATCTGAGAGATCACCTTTACAAGAATTATCAGTAGTGGGATCGAGTGTTGGAGGAGATACTATCAGAGTATACGTCCTACTCAGATGAGTCTCTCACCGTTACTATTTTTTCTGACAGCATGGTGGATGTGCTCCGTCCACATATTCTTGCTCCGAGCCAAAACTTTGTCCCGGAGCTCATGTGGACATCCTTGGTGTAGAGCTCGAGTGAGAGGTTCCTGACAGCATGGTGGTCTCCTTTGTTAAAGTATCCGTGTTCGTCCCACAACCAATGTTGGATGAGCACGGATACTTTGACAAAGGAGGCCACCATGCTGTCAGGAACCTCTCACTCGAGCTCTACACGAAGGATGTTCACTTGAGCTTCGGGGCAAAGTTTTGGCTCGAAGAAAGAATCTGTTGACGGAGCACATCCACCTTGCTGTCAGAAAAAATAGTAACGGTGAGAGACCCATCTGAGTAGGACGTATACTCTGATAGTATCTCCTCCAACACTCGATCCCACTACTGATATCATTCTTGTAAAGGTGATATCTCAGAGTATACGTCCTACACAGATGGATCTCTCAGAGTATCCTCTAGTGATAGGTTGTCGTATCATCACTGCCGAGGGATGAGGGTCGGAGAACAGTCAACTTTATCTACGGATACATAGTTTCTGCCTCGCAAGTCGAATGGCTGCAGGGACTATATATGTCCTGATCACCATGTCGTAGTCCAATACAATCCAGAGATTGACACAGTTCTAGTTCATATATGTAGGCCAATACAAATAGTCTAATACAAAAACAACTCAATATGTAGTCCAATACAAATAGTCTAATACAAAAACAACCCAATACAAATAGTCCAATACAAATAAGTACTAATAGCTAATGAGAACCACGCTGCTCACGCAAACGCTCAGTGAAACGTTCACGCAACCACCTCGAAAAAGCGAGATTTTTGGCGCGAGGAGAGCTGTCGTCCATTGCAAGGATTGCATGAAGAGTCCTCTCGGTCTCACTAGCTACCGGTGCTGGATGAATAGAACTTCCGGTCTCACTAGCAACCGGTGCCACTTCCTCCTTAACTGTAGGAGGAGCCACCTCAGCATTTACTGTTTTTCTCAAACGACGTGCCGCTCCTCGGGTCATGGGTGCCATCTGGTAAGATCGATAGTCACAAATAATATAATTGTAACAGAAGCAAGCTAACTAAAGGAACCATCATGTAATTTGAGTACATTTTCAAAGGCCGATAAAGTATAAAATTTTTGATTTTTTGCCAAGTGTGAGAACGGATGGCTCAGAAGACAACCAAAGATTCATTCAAGCATACATTAGTGTGAATCATCTATGTTCTGTACATATGGTAGTATATGTTCTTATCGTATCTAGTATCTGAAGGACGTACGTAACAGAATCAATGAACTCACATAATGTAATACTAACATCATCTACTACTATATAAGATATAGTGATAGGTTGTCGTATCATCATTGCCGAGGGATGAGGGTCGAAGACAGTCAACTTTATCTACGGCTACATAGTTTCTGTCTCGCCAGTCGAATGGCTGCAGGTACTATGTCCTGATCACCATGTCGTACCGTAGATCAAATGGAGCTGGAACTGGAGCCAAAATACAGTACTACTTTACCATGTCGTACCATTTTACTCTCTCTCTCTCCTCCCCCCTCCGGCGCTCTCACTCTCTCTCGCGCTCTCACACTACTAATTCCTATGTGTTTTAAGTGTGAGAACGGATGGCTCAGAACACAACCCAAGATTCATTCTAGCATACATTAGTGTGAATCATCTATATTCTGTATACATATCGTGTAGTATATTTAACCTTATCGTATCTAGTATCTGAAGGACGTACGTAGCAGAATCAAGATGAACTCACTAATGTAATACTAAGACATCATCTACTACTATATAAGATATAGTGATAGGTTGTCGTATCATCATTGCCGAGGGATGAGGGTCGAAGGACAGGCAACTTTATCTACGACAACATAGTTTCTGCCTCGCCAGTCGAATGGCTGCAGGGAATATCCGTCACCATGTCGTACCATAGATTAATGCAATTAATGGAGCTGGAAATATCCGTCGCTAACCGGTAACTAGTCCGTCGCTAACTGAGATTGTCACATACACATATGTATATCACAGCTAGATGTATAGATATATACATCTATACAGAAGCACACAACTGATAGAACTCGCACTGTCCTTGAGACAGTGAACATATACACCATGAATCCAAACCCCATATATATTCACATTTACTAATCCAAACACCACCAAACTAACGGAACACCCAATATGGATAACACATTATTTAGCCAATATATAAACTCAGATGAATTTGAGAAGCAAAGCCACCCGCCACCCCCACCAAAGCCCGCCGTCCAGTAGTTCGGTTGCATAATATATGAAGAGTGCTTATGGGTGTGCGTCGGTTGCAAATAGCCCCGACGCACCCGCCCCAAGCCAGCCGCCCAGCCCCCGACGCCGCCGCCCCAAGCCCACCGCCCAGCCCCCAACCCAAGCCAGCCGCCCAGCCCCCGACGCCCCCGCCCCGACGCCAGCCGCCCAGCCCCCGACGCCGCCGCCCCAAGCCCACCGCCCAGCCCCCGACCCAAGCCAGCCGCCCAGCCCCCGACGCCCCAACCCCAAGCCCGCCTCCCAGACCCCGACGCCCCCGCCCCAAGCCCACCGCCCAGATCCCGACCCAAGCAAGCCGCCCAGCACCTGACGCACCAACCCCAAGCCTGCCTCCCAGACCCCGACGCCCCCCCCCAAGCCCACCGTCCACCCCGACCCAAGCCACCGCCCACCCCCCGACGCCCCAACCCCAAGCCAGCCTCCCAGACCCCGACGCCCCCGCCCAGCCCCCGACGCCCCAACCCCAAGCCCGCCTCCCAGACCCCGACGCCCCCGACCCAAGCCCACCGCCCAGACCCCGACCCAAGCCAGCCGCCCAGCCCCCGCCCCAGCCCCAAGCCCGCCGCCCAGCCCTTGACGCCCCCGTCCCAAGCCCCGCCCAGCCCCCGACGCCCCCACCCCAAGCCCACCGCCCAGCCCCCGACCCAAGCCACCGCCAAGCCACGGACGGCCCAGCCCCAAGCGCGCCGCCCAGTCCCTATACGACACCGCGAAGAGAGAGAGATAGAGAGAGAGAGGGTTACCTTCGGGAAGAGAGAGGAGAGGACGCCGACGCAGACGACGACACCGACGCCGATCACCGAAGCCGACACCGGCGAGAGAGAGAGAGAGAGAGAGAGAGAGAGAGAGAGAGAGAGAGAGAGTGAATTTGGGGGAACGCGAAAAGTTTTCCCCGCCGTTCTATTTAAAGTCTGGAACGTTTATATAGCGACGGACAAGCGACTGGTAAAAAACCGTCGCCAAGCGGTCGCTTTTTTGGATAAGTGCCGACTGAATATCCGTCGCTAAGTCGTCGCAAATATGTCCCGCCAATTTCCTACACAATTCTCGCCAAATAATCGACTGTGTAGCGACGGTAAATCCGTCGCTATAACACCGACACTCTAGCGACGGATGTGCGACATTTCCTCCCCCTAAAATTAAAATAAAAATGGCAAAGGTTTGTAGTCGAAAATCAGTCGCTGAGCGGCCACGAAACCGTCGCTAATACCGACGGAATAAGTCCGTCGCTAATCTTCCGTCGTTAAATGAGCGTATTTGGTAGTGAATTACCTGCCTTTGTGTCAGGGCTGTCAACTTTTCAGAGGGGTCAGCCGTCAAAGCAATTAATGCAGCATGGGTCGGAGGGAGCACTATCAGGCCACGTGTCTTCTGAGCCGCATGGAATGCCCTGGGCCGCATAGCTCCTTATGCCGCGTGATTCCCTGAGCCGCATGGATCTTCCTGGCCGCATGAGTCATTTCCTTTAGTATTTTCCATGCTTCTACAGGACCCCCTTCAAAGTTTTCAATTTGTAAAATTGAAATACTTTGAATAAGAAGCATGGCTGTGTCTTTCTAGCCGCATATGGAATCCTGACCGCATAGGTGTCCTGGCCGCATGGATTGTACAGCCGCATAGGTGGCTCAGCCGTAGGAGACTGTTCAGCCGCATAGCTTCTTGCCACGCTGTGGGTCTTTAATTGCCTCAAATTCGTTTCAGCGCCGTCTTTGTAGGAGGGAATCCCAAGAGTCAGCTTATTAAATCTTTCGGATTTGACGCCTTGGGTGAATCTTGGAGACGAAACCCAAGGAGTCGGTTGCGCTCTTCATGAGTTGGTCATTGGCCCACGTGTCCTCCTTCTCCCGTCTTCCTATAAATAGGAAGAGTTTGAAGAGAGAGCAGACTTCTTTATTTTCCTTCTTCTTCCTAAGACCTTCCCTATCTCGATTGCCCTTCTCCTCTTTTGATAATTAATGGCTCCCAAGAAGACCGTGGCAGTAAAGGGCAAGAAGGCGGCCTCCACTTCCACCTCGGCTGCGGCTGCTACTCCGCCCGTCGTCGTACCTGATGTTCATCCTGACGTTCATCCCCCCATTATTGGTAAGGACAATGCATGAGTTAAAGAACCCCAACCGCCATGGCTACGTCGCATACTTTATGCACGAGCCTTTGTAATTCGCATGTTCGCCCTATGGCTGAGTTGCGAGCCGCATAAGAGAACTATCGCGTCTGTATGCGTGCCTTGCTGGTGAAGCCGCATAAGTGACGCTAAACCGCATAGACTTTTATCGTACGGAGCCGCATAAGATTTCTGAGGGCTTCATGGGGCCGCATGGATGTCTTCTTGAGCCGCATGGGGTTTGCGAGCACCCAATCGGTTCTCTCTTGTTTTTATCCCTCCGTTTAACTTAATTTTCTCTGTTTGTTCTTCAGTGAACCTGCCGGTTAACGCTGCTGGAGAACTCTTGGTGGGTAGCGCTCAAGCCGCTCTCGGCTATAGGTATGACCATATTGTCCAGTATATGGCTGACCAGTTTCCGAGCGATGAGCCTACGGTTAGATTGAATGCCATCAAGAATCAGCCTTTCCACTTCCTTAATGCTATGATGAACTCCGGGAAATTTGAAGGGGAGTATTTGAAGCCTGTGTTCCTTTTTGGAGACGCCTTGACTGTGGAGAACGATCATGTCCTGGAGGTGTTGGAGGATTGGAGCTTTGTTTCTAATGGGATGGCGATTCGCATTCCGCAAATGGAGCGACACTTCCCACTATCTTGGTTTAATATGCTCCCGTTAGATCGGAAGATGGGGAGACTTTAACCCCTACCAGGGGTGGGATGTTTGTGGGGAACATCCATTATAATAACAACCTGATGTCCGTGATTGCCGGCAAAGTGCACACTAGTTGTTCTGTGATGGGGTTGGTCCCAGGTTCTTTCCTGAATGTGGCGGGCCCTAATTTCTCATTTTCTACCGCCGACACTTTTATAAATCAGCTTGCCCGGAAAGGCTCCTATCCCGTTGGTCGGTTGACGTTCCCTGGTTGGGTACACTCTATTCCTTCGTGGATCAATTTGTCTACTTGGATCTTGCAGAAGTATGAGGCCTTTTTGTGCGAGATTGGCCTGTACCACGCTATCCGAGGTACCAGTCATGGCTTGTCCATAAACAAGAAGCTGTTCATGTCTCTGCTGGAAATGTATAATTGTCGTACGGGGACCTTTTACACACCTGTAGGGGAGATGGGACTCGCGCTCCATGAGATGCACGCGGTCTCCAAGCTTCCTTGGGGGGACGAAGCGTTTGAAGCGTATACTCCCACTAATGAGGAACTCGAAGATCTGGAACGACGGTATCCTGGCTTTGCGGCCCTTTACCAGGAGATATTGTGCCATTATAACACATGTTATCATGACCCGAAAGGATAGTAACCTGGAAGGGAATGCTTCCTACACGAAAGATTGGGTGCACTATCTCTTCTCGGCAGATGCCTTAGGTAGAGTCACCTCTCGTCGCCCTCGACCTCGGGAGGCGGTTGAGGACTCGGTGTCGTCGGCTAAGGGAGTGGCCACTACCAGCGACAGATTCGGGAGCCAGACTGATACCTTTGATTACTTTTACCAGGATACTCAAGAGCTGTCTGAGAAAGTGCTTCTGGCGGGATTTTTGATGATCTGGCTACGAAACTGTGTAGTCTCGGGAGGAGCCGGTTCCATTGAGAGAATTAGCTGTAACTTCAGCCTTCCGGCTGTAAAGTTAGTTTTACGAATCAGGCTAGTTCTCCTCCCGGCCATGGTGTGCAGCATACACCGTGGCCTTCGTACTTTCATATCCAAAATCCTTGCTCGCGACGTGACCAAGGATTTTGAACGAACTGAGTTGCCCTATCACTATTTGATGGGGTGGTTGCTGATACATTACCCATCTTTGATGAGGCCGGGCTCTGAAGACGGTGTGACTGATGATGACGCATTTATCTTCCGCTATCATGACGAGCCTTGGGAATGTGAAACCATGCAGACTTGCCGGATGACATTGGCGAGGGCAGATAAGTATCATATATTCGTATCCGTACCTCGCTTTACTGCCAGGGACATAGAGGCTGTACATATTGACGGTATCGCGCCCCCTCAGCTTCTGGATGGTCAGATGCTCTTATGGTTGCGTAACATCCGCCCCGCACATCTAGTGTACCGTAACCGCAATGCTGTTTTTCTGGAGCCTTATCTGCCTAGCAGGTTTGTCCGGCAGTTTGGATATAGCCAACTTTGTTTGGACAGCCCCAGTTCTTGTCTGGGTTATGAGGGTAGTCTTCTTGGTATCAGAGCCTGGCAATATTATGATTCGTTCCATACTCGCACCATTTTCTCGGTCCCTGCAATTAAGGAGTCGGTGGAGATCTTGTATATGGCAGCTCTGTATCATGTCATGGCGAACAAGCCCCCAGTCGGTTTTAACCCAGGTACCAGTTTTATTGTTGGCACCGGTCTGGAGGAAGGCTCTCAAGGGGCCAAGAAAAGAAAGACTAGAGCCGAAGTGCCAGATCTTGATTTCGCTGCTGAGGGTGGCGAAGGCAACGAACGTGATGAAGATGACTCTATCCTTCCAGTGGTAGGTGCAGAGGTGGGTCAGTCGCATGTTTTGTCAGATGAGGTGCTGAGGGATCAGTCTCTTGTTGCGCCTGGTCCTATTCCGAAGCGTAGCAGGCAAGTTTCTCCTATAGGCAGTGTTTCTCGATCCCGGAAGCTGGTTGCGACTAGGCACCGTCCGCTAGCCATAAAAGAGGGTGGCGAAGAAGTTAACCCTGCGTCAGAGGTAACAAAACTGCTCTTGATCCCTTCCCCCCTTCTCTTTGAGTTTCAATCCTGACTGTCTTCGTTCCCTCTTTTAGGTGTCGGGAGAAGAAGAAGAGTTTCAGGATGTCGAGGCGGTGACCCAGAATGACGGGGACTCCCATGAGCCTGCTCCTATTCAAGAGAACGCAGATCAATCTGTATCCTCCTTCAAGGTGACGGGGGCAGGGGACTTGACTGAGTTTAACTGGGGATCGCGGGTGAGGGGACTATGCCAGTGGATGAGCCGCGGCCTTTATGCCCCTCCCCTGGTAAGATTAGCCGAATCTTAACCCGTGAGGAAGCCTATCTGCTCTATCATCATGTCCTTCGGATTACGTCGATTGATTGTTATTCTGGACATTCAGGTCCTGTCCCTCCAGTGCCGAGGATGGACGTCGCTGAGACAACCCCAACCGAAGGGGCATCGGTGGAAAGAGGTGTACCTCCTCACTGCCCTACTCGTCTTGATGGGCCTTCTGGGGGCCCGAGTTTCACGGACCAATTCTCGGGCAGTCGGGGCAGGGGACGATGGTCCTTGCATCCTCCTCTGTTCCGATGGCTTCGAGAGTCGACCTTTCTTCCCTGCCGAGCATCCAAGCTCTCCGGGCGGCGGAAGACGAGTTGGCCGCTATTCATGCATCGTTCTTCTCGGACTCCGTTCCCCCGATGGCGAACTCTAGCGTTACTCCTTCGACGTTGCCGCTCCGGCTTCCCCTGACGCCCTCCTCTGCTGAAGTTTTGAGTGATGCATTGCAGGACGTGGTTGCCAGTTTTCATCGTCATTTGAAAAGGGGAATCGAGGCCGCTGTAGACAGAGGGACCTCTTTTACCTTGGCCCGACAATGTGCCCATGGTCAAATAAACATCCTTAGGGATCTTCCTGATGATGCAGGGATGGCTTCGCTTCTGGAGGCGAAATTGCTGGAGGTTGATCAGCTGGTCTCCGAGCTTCGAGTATTGCGGCAGGCTGATCTGCCTGCTGTTATAAACGAGGAGCGGAATTCCCTTATGCTGTTATAGAGAGGACCAGAGCGGCTCGAGATAAGACCAGGCCGGGCGCGCTGAAGGATCTCAGTGACTTAGCTGATCAGTATGATCAATTGAGTTATGCGACTGAAAACGTTGTGGCTCGGGAGGAGTCTGTCTCTCGTGAGATTACTGAGACACGGGAGCAGATCCTTGTGCTTCAGAAGAAGTTGGCTTTCTTGGAGTCTGAACTCGAGACTGCCCGCAATGACAGGGGATTGATTGTTCAGGAGGCTGACAGGGTTACTCAAGCTTCGACTGACCTGGAGACTGCCTTGAAGAAATTGGAAGATGACTATCAAGCGTTCTTGGGCTTGGACAATGAGGAGCATTTATTCCAGGAGGCCGAGCGTCGTGCTCGGCAACGGATTGAACGGAGGACCACCTCAGTAAGAAATCGCCTCCTAGAATTGAGTGATGCTGAAATGTAGTCGGCTTTTTCTTCTTGTTTTGTTTCTGTTTTCTTTCTTTCTAAAGGGGACATGATCCCGAAACATGTAATGCTTTTTTCTTCCTTTAAATAAAGAGTACTTTCAATTCTACCCTTCATTTGTATTGCTTGCTGTGCCTGTGATATTGTGGCGATGTTTTCCCTCGCATAGGGGATATTTGTAGACCTGTTACCCATGGCGTACCTTGGTTTTAGGCAGAGGTAACAAGTTTTGGTCAGGGTACCTGAAGCAACCATAGCGAAGTGGTCATGAGTGCTCTTGGTATTGAGAAAAGGAATGCCGTAGAGCAGCTGGGCTCCTGGGGCCTGATGAGGTGATAGATTTGTGCTGAGAAATTTAGCTGAGGATATTTGTGGGTCTATTATCCTTGGCGTACCCTGGTTTAGGGCACGGATAATAGGATGAAGGGGAACCGACATACTTGCTCAGAGGTGACGAGGACATGGCAAGTGGGAAGGTTTTTTAAACGTAGAGTCTTCCTACTCAGAGGTAATGAGAACATGGCAGGAGTGAACTCGACGGAGGATATTGATGGTCAACAGAGGACAATTGTGGACCTATTACCCTTGGCGTACTCCGGTTGTGGGTACAGATAATAGATCGAAAGGGGGTCATCATACTTACTCAGAGGTAATAAGGACATGACAAGTATGAAGCTTTCTTCGACGGAGCCTTCCCATTCAGAGGTAATGAGGACATGACAGGAGTGGGCTCAATGAAGGAGGGCACATAGAACAACTCAGAGGTAATGAGGACATGGAAGTTCTACGTAGGGGGTGATTTGTTTTTGGCGGAAGTGGAATGGCTCAGAGGTAATGAGGACATGGCCGTCTTGGAAGTTTGTGGACCCGTTACCTTTGTTGTGCACTGGGAGTGCAGGTATTAGATCATGAGGGAGGATCTCTTGTAGGAAGAAAGTTCAGCGGTATGGTTATACATGACTTTCTTTTAAAAGAGTGACCAGGATGTAAGTTCAGGGGTACCAGCGGGTACGTAACTCGACAATCCATGAATGTTGGAATCAAAGTGTAAGTTCAGAGGTACCAGCAGATACACGACTTGGAAATTTGGGATATCTTTGTGGAAGAAGGGCATGAGTTCAGCGGTACATGCGGGTACGTGACTCGGAAATCTGGAATATTGTGGATGCGAGCTCAGCGGTACCAGCGGGTACGTGACTCGGGAATCTGAAGAATGGTGAGTGTGAGTTCAGCGGTACCAGCGGGTACGTGACTCAATGATCTAGCAAACTATGAGGGTGAGTTCAGTGGTACCAGCGGGTACGTGACTCGAAAATCTGACAATTTATGGAGTGAGTTCAGTGGTACCAGCGGGTACGTGACTCGAGAATCTGGAAAACCATGAGGGTGAGTTCAGTGGTATCAGCGGATACATGACTCGATAATCTGGAAATTTATGGAGCGAGTTCAGTGGTACCAGTGGGTACGTGACTCGATGATCCGGAGGATGTTGTTTAAACATAGTATTTCTTCAGGAACTTGCCGTTGACGGGCAACATGAGCAAGTCTCCGTTCTGCTTGGCGAGGCGGTAAGCACCGTTGGAGAACACGGCCTCGATGACAAATGGACCTTCCCACTTTGGCTGGAACTTGCCGGCGGTCTTGTGAGTCATGACCATCGGCCTCCGGACTGCCAGAACAAGGTCACCCACTTGAATGTTCTGATTTTGACCTTCTTGTTGAAGGCTCCTGAGATGCGTGCTTGGTATAGCTCGATCCTTTGCTGAGCTAGGAGGCGCTTTTCATCTAAGGCCTCTAACTCTTGCAGTCGACGTCGGTAGTTGTCATCCGTTGTCAATTGATAAGTGAGGGCGACGCGGAGTGAGGGTATTTGAGTTTCTAATGGAAGAACTGCCTCACTCCCGTACACTAGGGAGAATGGCGTATTCCCGGTGGCTTTCCGAATTGTGGTGCGATAAGACCATAAGCACTCGCCGAGCTTCTCGTTCCAGTCGCGCTTGTTGGAGGAGACGAACTTCTTGAGGAGTTTGATGATTGTTTTGTTGAACGCCTCTGCTAACCCGTTTGCTGCCGGGTTGTACGGCGTTGAAGCGATATTCTGAATACGGTGTTTATCGCAAAATCGATAGAATGCGTGGCTTGCAAACTGCGGACCATTATCATGGATGATCCTTCGGGGCAGTCCAAAGCGGTAGATGACGTGATGCTTCAGGAAGCTGATCACGTTCGAAGTCTTGACTTCGGCGAGTGGGACAGCTTCCGCCCACTTGGAGAAGTAATCAGTGATCGCAAGTATGAAGCGATGTCCTCGGGAGGAAGGTGGGGTGATTGGACCAATGATATCCATTCCCCATGCTTTAAATGGCCAGGACGCCACTGTCGGATGTAGAAATTCGGATGGTTGGTGAATGAAGTCCGCGTGGACTTGGCAAGCTTTGCACTTTCTAGCATATTCGATCGCATCTGCCACCATCGTGGGCCAATAGTAGCCCATTCGGCGAAGACGATCTTGTAGTTTTGGGCCGGGCTGGTGGGCCCCGCAGACACCGTCATGAGCTTCTCGTACTGCTTTTTTGGCTTCTGCGTTTGACAGACACCGAAGCAATAATCCGTCGTAGGAGCGGCGATACAGCATCTTCGTCTCTGTATCGTAGAAGAATCTGAGAGAACGCCTTCTGATGGAAGTGGCTTCCTTCGGGTTCTCGGGCAGGATGTCGTAGACGACGAAGTCGATGAACGGTTGTCTCCAGTCTGGTGCTTCGTCGACCGTCTGCGGAATAACTTGCCACGAATTGCACATTGTTTTTGGGACAGACCACATTCATGGCCTATCACATCCACTGATTGGCGATCATAATTCGGAACTGCTAGGGAAGCGGCAAGACCAGCTAGGGCATCGGCTTCAATATTTCGGAGTCTGGGGACGTGCTCGATGAAGAACCCCTCAAATGACGAGATGATATCGATCGCTATTTGGTGATAAGGGATCATGTCTTCGTGGCGGACTTCGTACGAACCCCGGATCTGATTGACGATTAGTTGGGAATCGCCGTACGCTTAAAGTATTCTACCCCCAGCTCTCTTGCAAGTTGGAGGCCAATGACCAGGGCGTTGTACTCGGCCACATTGTTAGAGCAGGGTTCTGTGAGGGAATAAGCGCGGTTGATCACCAATCCGGAAGGGGAGACCAGCACCCCGACTCCGACGACTATATTGCCTTTAGGTCCGGTCCTTGAAGCACCGTCAAAGAACATTCGCCATATAGCCTCGTGAGAGGTTGCATGCGAGTCGGCGACCTCGTCTGGGATCTCTTCATATATTCTGGAGGACTCCGAGCCTGGGTGGGCTGTTTAAAAGTCCGCCAGGGCTTGACCTTTGACTGCCTTTTGTGGAACAAAGATCATATGATAAGGGGACAGCAATATTGCCCATGTAGAGAGTCGAGAGCTAAGTGCCCCTGGTTTGGTCATGAGGACTCTGAGAGGGTTGACCCGTGAGATCACATGTATCGTTTGTCCGGTGACATAGTGTCGCATTTTCTGAATGGCGAACACCAAGGCGAGGCATTCATTCTCTACAGCGGTGTATCGGTGCTCGGGTCCAACCATCATTCGGCTGAGATAGTATATGGCTTGTTCGTGGCCTGCATCGTTGTTTTTGCCAACAGGGCACCGAGGGAGTGTTCCATTGCTCGTACGTAGAGCAGGAATGGTTTTCCAGGGACTGGGGCTACCAAGACCGGAGGATTTGACAAATATTCTTTGATGCTGTCGAAAGCACGCTGGCATTCCTCGTCCCATACGAATGAGACTCCTTTCTTCATGAGGTGCGTGAATGGTCGGCATCGCCGGAGAGGTTGGAAATGAACCTTCTGATGTAAGCTAGCCTCCCTTGAAGGCCTCTGAGTTCGCGATTTTTCGGGGGACCCATCTCCATGATTGCTTTTGTCTTCTCAGGGTCTACATGGATACCCTTTGCAGTGATGATGAAGCCTAAGAACTTCCCGCTGGATACGCCCAGAATGGACTTCGTGGGGTTCATCTTCAAATTGTGCGTTCGCATTAGGTCGAATACCGTCTTTAGATCCTGCAGATGGTCTCCCTTGCTACGGCTCTTAACGGCTATATCGTCAACATAGCACTCCACCGTCTTGCGTAAATGGTCTCTGAAGATGATGCTCATGGCTCTTTGATATGTGGCGCCGGCATTCTTTAAACCGAAAGGCATGACTGTGTAGCAGTACGTGCCAATCGGTGTTCGGAATGATGTATGCTTTTCGTCGTCAGGAGACATTTTGATTTGGTTGTACCCCGAGAAGCCATCCATGAATGACATGCGTTCGAAGCCGCAAGTATTGTCGATCATGATGTCTGTGATAGGAAGGGGGAATTCATCTTTGGGGCATGCCTCGTTCAGGTTGCGGAAGTCGATGCAGATTCGAATCTTCCCATTCTTCTTGAGGACGGGTACTATATTGGCGACCCAGTCAGGATGTTGCTCCTCACGAATGAAGCCGCTGGCTATTAGTTTATTGACTTCGGCTTCGATTGTATCCATGACGCCCGGGCGGAAGCGTCGTTGTTGCTGCTGCTGACCGGCTTTGCATCTGGCCGTATGTTGAGTTTGTGGAGAGCGATGTCAGGATTTAACCCTGGCATGTCTTCATAGCTCCAAGCGAACACATCAATGTACTATCTGACAAGTTCTAACAGCGACTCCCGTTCTTCGTCAGTTAGGCTTTTACTGATGAAAATCGGTTTTGAAGAAGATTCGCTGCCGAGATCCACTTGTATGACCTCATCTTCAGTAGGAGGTTCTCTCAGTTCGAACCGCTTTTCCCATTGTGCGTCCAATTGTTGGGCCCATGGCTCTAGCTCGAGGATTTCGGGGATGTCCTCGTCTTCTTCGTAAGCGTCGGCGAATGCCATGTTGACTGACAGGACTCGTCTGAACATGTCTCCGATGCTGGTATCCGAGTCGGAACTTGGTGACCCGGTTGAATGTGACTGCCAGTCACACTCTTCATCTGAACTCTCAGGGGTCGTTGTGGGAGTTACATACCCTAACCCGCATCGAGTTTTGCTATAGTAGTCTCGTGGTTTGTCCGCGGGACTGGTGGCTTCAAAGGTAATCGTCGCCAGTGCCGTAGTTCAAACCTGGCGTCGTCTCCAGATCATACCCCTGTTTTTGCATGAGATATTTGGCTTGGGGGCTATAAAGATACAGAGGTAATCTTCCGGTATTTGATCCGAGGTATGCTTCCTTTATGGTGAAGGGATGCGGGTCGTCCTTCCGGCCGAAGATGATTGGATGGTCCCCTCCCTCGATTATGCGGTAAGCGTCTTCCGCTGGAATAAGCTGGATTGCGGTGTGCACATTTGTCACCTGTGTGTGTAGATGAGTGCCTACCGTGTTCCATAGCATACATTGTACATAGCTTATTGGGCTCGGTGTAGTTCAAAGATAACCCTTTATTGATGAAGTAAGATATCTTTTCTAGGGGGATTACATCATCAGCGGAGGGGACATTGGTGTGGGTAGCCATATACTTGGCTAGCTCCGGTTCCTCTTCGGCTACCCCCTGTGTAAATGAAGACTGAGAGGACGACCTAGGAAGCTTGATTGTCAGTGGTTCAGTTGATGGAGTTGAGTGTGGTGTTGTTGGCAGACTAGCAACCCCCAGTTCGGTACTCGACGTGGGGCGAGGAGTGGTTGGTTCGCTAGAAGTGTTAGACCTTGCATTGAGGTGACGACCCTTCTTGGGAAGGCGTATCGTCAGCGGCTTGTCGGAGGGATTGAGTTTCCCTGTTTGGGGTTGACTGACTCTCGGCAGTCTGATTGTCAGTGGCCCGTTGTGGGCCTCGGCACTCGGCCGGACCTTGGCAGCCGGATTATCATCTGCTCCTCTTGCGCCGAGAGGCTGATTACGTCCTTCCGCAGAGTGGCGGTAAGGGGTGCGGACTTGCCCGGTTTGCGAGCTTGGAGGTGGATCGTCAAGGGTCCTTCTGACCCTGTGGCCGTTTCGGTACTAGCTTGTTCATTTCCTTCATCAAGGTGCCTCTTCGACTTTTCGTATAAGCAGGAGTCCGAGTAGTAAGATTCGACCCCTTTGAAGGGATCGATATCAGCAAATTCTGTCTTCACGAAGCCGTGTTTGTCGACGTATTTGAAGCACTGGTGTAGCGTGGAAGGCACGATCATATAATCGTGTATCCATGGGCGCCCCAAGAGGATGTTGTAAGAAGTGTCTGCATCTATGACATAGCAGGTGACTTCGGATTGGAGGTCGCCAATTTGACACTTCAGACGAATCTTCCCAATAGGGTAGCTCCTGTCCGAATTGAAACCGCTGATGGCGGTGCTTGTAGGTGTCAGACGATGCATTGGATGCGAAGATGATGTAGTAGACTCTTCGGGATGATGCTTATGGAAGAGCCAGGATCAATTGCATCCGATCCACCTTCACGTCGCCGATGTATCCCGTGTAGTATAACGGGCGATCATGTAGGTTGGTTTTGATGAGCATGTCTTGCGGAGTGAAGACGATGTTGGGCATTGCTCCCGTGCAGGCGCTGTCTTGGAGATCCACGGGTAAGTCCTCCCCGGTGAGGTTGGATTGAGCCATAAATCGGCATTTTGGAGTGCTTCGCTTAATGCAATACGAACGTCCTTGGAGAGCCTTAGGAGTTCGTATAGTGACAATTTGGCCGGAGTGTTAGCCAATTGTGCTAAGATGTCAAAGTTGTAGGGCCTCTCTAGCCCTTGGGCTGCGTCCTTTCGGAGAGATTTGTCGAAGCGAGTCTCCTTCGGCCTAGGCTTGTCGGTCGTCGAAGGCTGAGCCGGTCCCGGAGCATCAGTTGTAGTGGGTTGATGATTTTCAGCTGGGCTGTCAACCACAGGTTGGGATTGCGCTCCGGACCGTGTGACGACGGCTGTAGCTTCCTCGCTGTCTGCTGAGATTGTGTGGCAGGTCCTGATTTTTCCACTCTTTTTGTTGGTGGGAGATGGTGTGGGCCGAGTTACTTCTGACACCAAGTCTGGATGGACCCACATGACCTTCCCTCGTGAGGTGGTGAGAGGTACTAGACCAGCAGCCTGTTCCCGGGGAGGTGGAAGATTGGTAATCTCCATCGTTGCCAGAGGGACGGGGATTACCCCGTCTTGAGCCTCCATCGGAGGGAAGCTGCCGAATTGTACGGACACCATATTGGCTGCTACGGTTACCTCTTCGAAGTCGATGGCCAGAGCGTTCGAATCGATGAGGCTTTGGATGTACGTTTTAGTTGGTAGCAGTCGTGTGTAGCGTGGTGTACATAACGGTGGTAATGGCAGAACTTTGGGTTCTCCAGATCAGCCGGCCGAGGCTCCCGTCTTGGTGGAGGAAGCTGAATTCTACCTCCTTGTATGAGCATGTCCAAGATAGGCTTGACGTGGCCGTCTTCGAAAGAGTAAGTGATCTGAGGCCATTGTTTGTCTGCTGGTTGTGACTCGGGCATCTGGCCCGTGTCGGCCACCATAGCTTGCTTTCCCTTGCTGTCCCGATTGTTGGAGGGGTTACCCCCATTATCGTTGTTGGGACGTTTGCCCTTGTTTTCCCTTCTGAGATGTGCAATCCAGTTGGCGAGCCTTCTTCAGTCGTTCTTCGGCGCTTGTGGCGCTGATGATGAACGCCTTCCAATCTTTGAATTGACTTTCGCCCAACCAGAGACTGATCGTTGGAAGCAGTCTCTTTTGGCAAATTTCGATCAAAGAGGAATCTGGATTTCCGGAAGGCAGCTTCATGGCGGTCTGGCGGAACCGCTCGACGTAGTTCCTTGTCAACTCCTTCTCCCCTTGGACGACGTCCATGAGAGTGGACATAGTGACGTCTGTCCTACTTCGTAGAATCGCTCCAAGAACAGGCGCTTGAAGCCGACGAAGGAGTGGATACAGTTGTCCGGTAGATTGCGGTACCAATCGAAGGCGACTCCTTCCAATACCCCAATGAATAACCGTGTGAGGATAGCATCATCATGGGGAAGATGGTCGGTGGTGACCTCGAAGTAAGTGATGTACCGACTTGCTGAGGTTTTGCCATCATACGGGTTGATATTGAACGGCTTATATCTTGGTGGGAATGGAACATCCCTCCATTCAGCTGGGTATGGTTGCCGTATTCTGAGATCTTGAGCGTTTTCTCGGGCATGGAACATGGCTCGGAGCTCCTGGACCTCTCTCCTTACTTCTCGGGTCTCATCTGTCGCGGTAGGGGCTATTATTTCGGGAGGACTATTGCCCGGGTTTGGTGCCGCTGAGTTCGAATCTACATTGACCGCGGGGCCCGTGCTTGTTTGACCAGGCGTTCCTCCTTGTAGAGTGGGCAGGGCCGCTTTAATCTCGTCTACAGACTTGACCAAAGCAAGTAATATAGCTTCGAGATTGTCGATGCGCTGGCGATCATTGGAACCACCTTGATTGCTGTCTATCATGAAAACCGTCCTTACATGAGGAGGGATGGAAGGAACGGTGGAGGATGTGCCCTCCGAGTCGTACCCATGCACCGAGAAGTCATCGGGATAGGTGGGAATGTTCTCTTCGGGCTCGGACTCGGAGGGAACGGTATCCCCAGATTCAGAGCTTGCTTCGTCTTGAGAGTTACGGATGTCCTCGGGGACATCAACGTCTGTTGCCCCTGATGGAAGAGTTGTTTTTCCGGGCTCGGCTCCTTGAAACATCGGATTGTTGCGGATGTTCGGAGGAGTGCTACCCCCAGTTCCCTCAACCCCGAGGGATGTGGATGATGAATTTCCCATCGCGGTAAATTTCGTCTTTGAACGGGTGTGTTGGAATACACCGATAGAGGACAACCGTTTAGACGATAGTTTCTTAGCTGTAGTGGTTGATATCTTGGGACTGGAAATACTCGTCTTCTTCCTTCTCCCTTCGGCGGGGACCTTTTGAGCGGAATTGCAGGAGACAACAGGAGGTGCCTCATCTTCTGAGTTCGGGTGCTGTAGCCTTTGGAAGACGGACGGCCGATCTTCCGTTACTGCTGCGTTGTTGCAGCAGCAATTGACGATGATTTGGGTGCAGCGATGTCCAAGCGAGGACTCTTTGCATGCCGACACTCCTTCTCTTTCCTTGCGTTTGTGGAGAATCGCCTCCCGCAGGTCAGAGGAACCACTCAGTCGGGGGCTGGACTCGAGAGGTTGTATACAACTTTCCATTCGAGGCCCGCTGATAGTCAACGGGACGCCCGAATAGTCGAGGTTGGGACAGCTGACTGGGCCTGATGAGCCCGTGCTGCCCTAGACTTCCTCCTTTTAGCACTTGTGGGTGCGTAATAGGAGGAGTCCAAGTTGGATACCACAGAGTCTGGCTTATCATCCAGAGAATCATCAGGGTCAGGACCGCATGAGAGACGGTCGAAGACTGATCGAGAGAAGCGTGAAACGGATGCTATGCGGCTAGGGTTGGGTACCGTGCAGGCTGTCTGCATGCGGTTGTCTTTTGCCGTTGGACGAATTGTTTTTGTGCGGCTAGGAGTCACGACCGTACAGGCTGGTCGCATGCGGTTGGCAATTGTGGCCGCATGATTTTCTGCAAGCGATTGACTCCCACAGCCGCATGAGTTTCATTCGTGTGGTTGGCAACTGTAGCCGCATAAGCTATGCGGCTGACAGATATGCCGCATGAGTTTTCTTTATGCGGCTGGAGGATGTAGCCGCATGAACTTTCTTCCTGCGGCTGGTATCCTTATGCGGCTCGGATCTTATAGAGTTCCTCTTTGCCCCTGCAAGTCCAGCATCATAGTGTTTTCTTCTGCAGACTTGGGGACAGCAGAGTTGTTACGATCTGAAGTGGGGCCGCAGGGGAATCTTGCTCGCCGTCTTGAACAACGAGGGTGTCTCCGCAAGAGCTTCAGTAGGAACGAAGGATCGGGGTCTCCACTCCTTACGGGCCTTCTTTGTGCGGGCTCGCTTCTGGACCGGGCCAGTGCTCTTGTCGGAGAGCATTTCTTCGAATGCCTGTTGGTCGAACCGGCGACCATCTTTTGTTGCGTGGAGCCAAGCTTGGCTGCATCCGATTGCGTCACCAACTCCTCAGCCGTGGAGAATTTAGTCCCAGCAGAGTCGCCATCGTGTTTGCCATGAAATATAAAAGAACAGAACAATTATCGGAGGACCGAACTTTTACTTCACGTTACAAACTCGCTTGTACAAAGAAAGCCTAGGGACGAAAACCTAGGTACATCAGTCTAAGTACAATTATTTATTTTAGATTCTGGGGATGACAATAGAGGCTCGGGAAGGCGACGGCAGCCCTGCCTTACTCCTTGGACGATCGGTATGCAGCCTTGGCTCCTTGTGAAAAGATGGTTGGCGTTGACGAAGAAATGCTCTTTTTGCTCCTCTGTTGCTCTTCTGGCTTCTCTCTCTCTGTGTATATTTTTCTCTGACTACTGGGGAGTCTCTCTGTATATACATATTTTCCTCTCTGAAATTGTCTATCTCCTTCAAGGGAATGGAACCTTGCTATTTATAATAGTGGGATGTGATCATTAGGATTGCCAATGATTAGCTTTTGGAGATGGCGGTGGCTTGGGGATTGGTCCATCTTGGCCATTCGTTTTGATTATGATGAATCTGGGCCATCAGGTGTAGATTACATCAAATCCCATGAGCAATTAATGCTGATTGGAATAAATCTTCCTTATATTGATCTTCTGATATCTGCGAACGAATTAGATTTATTCTTCTGCCACGTGTCTCAGATTATTGGGATTCGACCCAATCTTTAATGGCAGCAAATCTGGGGAATTAATTGGTTTAGGACACGTGTCCTAGAAACTGCTGGAGGGATCTGGGCCGCATGACGAATGAGCCGCATATGAATGTGAGCCGCATATGGTTAAGCCCACGTGTCAGGGCTGCGTGGGCAGTGGCCCTCACTTGAACCTTCTAACCACAGAGGAGTAATCCTTGTGGGCCGCATAGGTATATATCAGCCCGGGCCATAGACATGATCCTCTTGAACCGCATGAGAAGTTTTCGCTCGAGCCGCATGAGGCTTTCGTGGCCTGAGCCGCATAGGATGGATTCACTCTGAGCCGCATGGGAAGTCCTTTGCTCGAGCCGCATGAGGCTTCTATGGCCTGAGCTGCATAGGATTTATTCTGAGCCGCATGAGAAGTGAGCCGCATGCGAACGCCCACTGGCAAGGCCACGCGGCATTTTTATGGCTCTCGGGATTTGTGTCAGAGATTTCTTTCCTCTTCCCTAGAGATTCATCATTTATGACAGAGTCATAATTACCTGCCTTTGTGTCAGGGCTGTCAACTTTTCAGAGGGGTCAGCCGTCAAAGCAATTAATGCAGCATGGGTCGGAGGGGAGCACTATTAGGCCACGTGTCTTCTGAGCCGCATGGAATGCCCTGGGCCGCATAGCTCCTTATGCCGCATGATTCCCTGAGCCGCATGCGTTTTCCTGAGCCGCATGGATCTTTCCTGGCCGCATGAGTCATTTCCTTTAGTATTTTCCATGCTTCTACAGCAACGTATCGCAACTTCCAGGTAGATGGATTAAGGGTTACGAATGGCCTCACATTCTAAGGGGTGGAGACTACATAATAGGTATAGGAACCTATTTCAAGTAGTTCGATTTTATAGTCCAAATAGGGTGGTATGCCTGGATGGATCTTACTGAGTCCTAACGGGTTTCCTAATTGGACATCAATCGTTGGTCGAATGAATCTTGGATTTTAATCTATATTGCCTGGACAATATCCCAATGATAACTATTTCTACTAGGCTAGGGTAACCTAGAATAGTTTTCCACCCAAGTGGTTGAGCTAGTTGCCAGTCGGATTGGTTAAATAGGTTCTGTAAGCCCTGAAGATGCGCCTTCCGTGACTTTTGTGTTTAATTAGCACGAGAAGGCACAATTGAGTGGCACATTAGTGATATGTGCGTAGTGGACTTTGAGTAAATCATAACCATATATTGGGTCGAAGGAATTGAGTCGAGGTAAAGTCTTTAATTTTAGTCGAGAAGCATACTGGTATTATGGTAAGGGTTATAACCAGTCCTTTTGTCCTGAAAGTCATACCACAAAAATAGAGTATAAGGGGACGGGTTTGAGTGGGACATGATATACCTAGATGAAGGTCGACTCGTCTAGATCTTACATGTGAAATTTGTTGGAAGGTAACAACTGGCCTCGTGCTACAAATATTAATGACACGGCCGGGAACACAAAAATAATCTAAATGAAAGTGGAAGTCCATGGGTACTAATTATCATTCTAATAAAATTTATTCTAATCAATCGGTGATCTTGGTATATCCTAATTTTTTTTAGAAGGCTTACAGTCTACCCTCCTTAGAAACTAGGACAAGGTTTTAGGAATAATGAGGTTAGAAAAATTTCAAAGTCCGGATATTGTACCTCGACTCTTGTTAATGAAGAATAAGGTACGACGTAACGGAATACGGTAGATATAAGTCAAGTCAAGGATCGTTCCTCAATAAATGGAGAACGAGTGTGTACATGACACATGGTCGATGAAATATGATGACTTACTCGCCCACAGTATACGAGAGTTATCTACAGGGTAACCAACTCTAAGGCACATCTTATAAAAAAAAACTTCTAACAACTGAGTCGTGAGTTTTTATTGGAGTCAATACTGCCAGACTAGTGTCACAAGGGTATAGTTTAAGTAAGCTTCAAGCAAATAATTAGAGGCTCACGCCATTTGGTTTCTTGAGAATAGGTAGTCTCCTAGGTTGGCATTTTGACTAAGGGTAGAACTCTAATCATCCTCAAGTTCAGATGGCTAGAAGGACCCAATAGCAGTTTAGGGGTCGAAGGAGGACGAGTAACTCAAGGCAAGGTTCTAGTCACATGGCTGGCCGATGATAACTACACTTGCGTATACAACTATCGTAGCCATGGGGAAAACGCTGTATCTATCTATCAAATACGAACATTCGTCTTTCCAATCGGTGAAAGACAAAAACAATAAAGAATTCAAGGGAGATGTTACTGAATACAATTTCGTGATTCAAGGACGAACATAATAATTCAAGAGGAATTGTCAATGCAGTCGCGGATGAGATCCTAGAGACATCTACCTCTCAATCCACGTAGGTTAATCAGAGGGAGAGCGAACCGGGTGCACTACGGTTGATCAGACCGTAATACATCGATTCTGATTAGACAATATGTTAGTGGGTCCCCAGTAAACATATGTCTTGAATCAAGCTCGATAAAAGAGTAAGCTTGCAAAACTAGGCTGTGATAGCAACATTGGTCAAAATAGTCAAATTACAAGTATACAAGATTTTTGAAAGAAGGCACAAGTAGTTCGAGTTTTGTGAGAACCAAAAATTTACCAGGTGTTCTTTCTTATATAGTCTTCCCACTATCTTCTATCCATAAAGCCTTGGTCGACTAATGGGTTATGGATCTCTAAATTCTATATTCTAGGTAAACCTATTGGCATCAATCAATTTCCTCGTCAATAGATCAAAAGGACTACGGAATGCTAGATCGGGAGACGTGCTACCCAACTTACAAAACTTCCACTAATATTGACTTTGGGTCTTATGGGACATACATGGCAATGACCTATCCTCTATAGTATCCTAACTGGTAATCATGTCTGAAGTCATTTCATCGAGAATTATGCCTCGTCCGTATACTCGGGCGATGGTAAACTCTTGGTTTCGTAACTCAAATATGATACAAATCGATCATTACTTAACCCTATCCAATATTGATTCAAGCTACGATCAAAGAGGACCACTAGCCATAGTTTTAGCAATATTCTATAACCTACATTTTCTTAAACCAATTCCAACTCTAGGGATCGTGCCTTGCCAGTGCGCTGCTGGCTGCAGTGATCCATAGTCTCCATAATTCAAATAAATGGCGACAGTGCGCTGTTGTCCTGCCATTATGGGTTAATTAACATTCCTTTAACTATATCCTCCAAATTCATGAGCTTCTAGCGATTCAAACATGTCGACTATGAAATAAAGCGTAAGCATTTGTCCTATCAATCACAACCCTTAAAATAAAGGGTTGAACAGGAAAGAAATATCTGAGGACAAAGAAATACAACATTCTAATATCCATTCCATGTGTATTCAAACCACAGAGAAAAACCTTTGGATCGAAACTAACTCGAGGTTCATATGGGGATAACAATAATCAGAATTTATACAAAAAATAATTCCTAGGGCAAATAGAAACTAAATAGGCAATTCGACTAAGATATGAGGATATCTAAGAGGCAAAGAGAAGGATTTGTACCATTCATCAAGGTTAGATCATTAATTCTATGAAGTCCTGTCTCACCAAGTGAATAACCTATCCACATTGGATCATATCGGCATATCAAGAGGTAATAGTGTACCTAGGGGGATCTTGACAAGCTAGAAAAATTAATAATTCCTTATCTAATTTGCATGGCCTAGACTACCCATCGAAAAATTTGTATAAGGGACTCGTAGTCCTAGTCATCTCTTAAATTAAATTAATCCTTAATTCGTGAATGACCATGTTCTAGTCGCAGGCTCGCAATAGTACAACTAACTTAAGTACCATCACGAGTTCGCATGATTTGCGAAAACAGACCTGCATGGGCCACCACAAAAACTTGTCACGACCCGCACCCATTTTTTTTAAACGGATACGAGACGTGTCCAAGCCAGCCTACGCCGCAGTGTCGACGGTAGAACGCTGTCACGGTCATGAAGATCAAAATCACAAATAATGCTCATTCACATAATTGATTTAACTTACAATATTTACAAGTTTTACATTTGCAGAAAAATATAAAATTGTACAAATATTTGAATGACTATATATCCACTATCTAGCTAGTCTTTATGCTTCGGCTGCAAGTATACCCGTATTTCCATGCTAAGTGAATCCACGGCTAACCTGAAAAATATGGTTTCCAGTCAGGAATGGAACAAGCATAATTCACTGAATGCAATTTCAAATAAAAAAATGACTATAAAATAATGGTTAGACATCAATCATGAGTTTGAAATAAACAGGAAATACGGAAAACCAATAGTAAATAAATAGACACCAAATACTTTTCCCAACTACTAGAAGTACCTTTGATATGTGATCAGTCTGGGACACTACACCGCACGTTCTACGAGGTCTACTTGCAGAAAATAAATACGGTCTACAATGTCTACTTGCATAAAATAAACACAGTCTACGAGATCTACTGCATGAAAATAAACACGGTCTACGAGATCTACTGCATGAAAATAAACACGGTCTACGAGATCTACTGCATGAAAATAAATACGGTCTACGAGATCTACTGCATGAAAATAAACACGGTCTACGGTCGGATCACACATCCTTGGTACTTCTCATTCCCGACTCAATAATTTATAATAGAGTATAAAAATTACGTAACCAATGACTAATCAATGAAATATAGTAAATATCAATATCAAAATGCAGACAATAAACTGTACTCGCCTGTGGTCCTCTGCTGGTGAAACTGACAGTCTAAACTACTCAATGTGCCACAATAGTCAAAACCCGTACAACAGTCCCCAGATGCTGAAATAGACAATACCAATGATCTCAGAATAGTCAAATTAGCTAGGATTGCATGTCCTTAAGTCCAATTCTGGACACAGGGGCAAAACGGTAATTTCGGATCAAAACGGTGTCCGCCGTTGGACCCGTTTTGCACCGAAAAGCGTGTCAGAGTCAACGGTCTCTAAAGTTGTCAAACTACATGTCTACGGATCCAGTTTTCCGATACGAATCCAACCGTATGTCCAAAGTTGGATTTCGGCGGGCCGTGCACAAATCGCCCGTTGAGTGGGGACCGTGGGGCCCGCAAAACGACGTACGATTCAACTGTCTCAGAATTGGACCAAACTTGGCATACAGGACCAGAAAAACGATACGGTCCTGTTGGCGCAAGTTTCGTCTCGATCTAACGAGCGTGCACAAAGTAATTGAGAAATTTGCACATAGGCCGATACGGTGAATTTCGACGGATACGCATCGAATTCGTCGCGACACGCGTCCAATTTGAATTCTGTCAAAGACCACACGACCACGAAGCCGTTACGCAGCTTTCGATGCCTTAGGTTCGCGACCACGTCGTCCGGTTTGGCGGACGCACGTCGTGTGGATGAATTTTCTAATTTTTGAAAACTGTTTTAATAGGTTTTTCTCGATTTTCGAAGTTGAATAATTTTCTGTAAACTAAATGAAAAATCAATCTATCAGAAGGGTTTCGATCCCCTATAGGTTGTCTTCTAGTGTTTGAAGTCGGATTTCGAAAACCTGGATTATTTAGTTCGAAAAACGCCTCTCAAGTTGGGGTGGGGACAGCCCTGTTTTGTTATTTGCAAAAGGATTTTTGTTGATTTTTTGGATTCGTTTGCGGCGCGTGCAGTGCAAGGTGAATCGTTCTAATTAATCGAAATGAAGGTGGTT
>JANAVB010044386.1:0-36672 GCA_029216955.1 Iris pallida
TAATAAAACCATTCAGAAAAGCACTTTTGACATCCAATTGGAAAAGTTTAAAATTTTGAAAGTTTGCAAAGGCACAAAACATCCGAATGGATTCAAGTCTTACAACAGAAGCATACATCTCATCGTAGTCGATACCTTCCTCTTGGTTGTATCCTTGAGCTACTAGACGAGCTTTGTTGCGAGTGACTGAACCATCTTCATTTACTTTTTTACGAAAAACCCATTTAGTACCAATGATCAAATGGTTAGCTGGTTTAGGAACAAGTTCCAAACCTGGCTTCTTTCGAATTAGTTGAGTTCTTCTTGCATAGCTGAAATCCAAAACTCATCATTAAGAGCTTCTAAAACAGTTTTAGGCTCAATTTGTGAAATGAAAGCAGTACTAGCAATGGAATCTCTTAATGATGATCGAGTACTTACTCCGCGTGATAACTTACCTATTACCAAGTTTTCTGGGTGTGATGGCTTGAATGCGAACTTCTTCGGTAAGCCATCCAGAGAATTGGTTTCAGGGGTGGTAGTCATCGGCGTGGAAGTTGGTGGTTCAACATCATCGTCGGGGATAGCTACTGCACTATTTTCCTCATCAAAAGTCACATTAGTAGTCTCTTCTACAATCATTGAGCGTTTGTTGAACACTCTATATCCCTTGCTCTTGGCGGCATAACCAAGAAGAATACCATCGTCAGCTTTGGCATCAAATTTGCCTAAGTTGTCTTTGGTGTTTAGGATAAAATAACGACAACCAAACACTCTAAAATATGAGACATTAGGAGTCCTACCAAACCAAAGCTCATAGGGTATTTTCTTCGAAATAGGTCGAATAAGCACCATATTTAAAATATGGCATGCTGTACTGACAGCTTCAGCCCAAAAATATTTCGGAAGTAAAAATTTATTCAACATGACTCTAGCCATATTGCCAAGAGTCCTATTCTTTCGCTCTACAACACCATTTTGTTGCGAAGTTCGAGGACAAGAAAACCCATTTGTTTCGTAAAACTTTTCAAAATTGAAAATTTTGAATTCACCTCCATGATCACTTCGGATTTGAATAATCATGTAGCCTTTTTTGTTTTGGACCTTTTTGGCAAAGATTTTGAAAACTGAAATCGTATCGCTTTTGTTTGAAAGAAAGAAAACCCAAGTAAATCTAGAAAAATTACTACTAAAATAAGTCATATCGGCGACGTATTTAGCGATTCCAAGATAAAATATCGCTAATATTTGGGGGTTTAGCGACGTTTATCTAAGACATCACTGTTCGTCGCCAACAGTGACTAATAGCGACGTCTAGCGGCTACAATTTGATAAATGGGAATCTGCGTCGCAAGTTCGTCGGTACACGTCGCTGATATAGCGACGTGTAGCGACGTATTTTAAGTAGCGTCGCCGTTTATTAAATATCAGCGACGTTTAGCGACGTTTAGCGACGAAAGCGAAGGACGTCGCTAAATTTTTGATATAGGCGGCGAGGGTTTCCTTTTCGTTTATTCCTAAATTCCCTCCCCTTTTTTGCGCACTCCTCCTCCGCGACGCTCCTCCGGCGATTTTCCTCCTCCAGCCTCCTCCTCCGCAGCGCTCCTCCAGCGATCTCCCTCCTTCTTCTCCGCCGTCTCCTTCCTCAGGTAGCTCCTCCTCAGGTAACTCTCCCCTGTCCCCGCTTCCCATTTTCTTCTCGTCTTCTAGCTCTCTCTCGCTTCTAGTTCGTGTCCACGAGAGCGTGGACTCGCTGCAGGGGACACGAGACTCACAGTGGACTCGCTGCGGGGGACACGAGAGCGTGGACTCGCTTCTAGTTCATATGACACCTATTTTGTTGGTTTAGACACGTCGTGTCCCACTGTGTGGACACAAGACTCACAGGGTGACACCTATATACTGATACTGGGAGTTTTTTGGGCATATCAACTGTCAATTTGATGTTTTGCTTGGATTCGAATTCTAATTTAGGGTTCGAGCCCTATTTACTGATACTGAAAGTTTTTTGGGCATTTTCAGGGTTTTGAAATGATGAATAAATTGACTAATAATTATTATCGAGCCCTATAAAATTTCAGCTATGTCACGAAGGATGGATACTAATCCTGTGAATGAGTTTTCTCCTAAGTATTCTCGACAGTTGAGTATGATTTAGCTTACTGACATTACTGAAATATGGAATGATTAGTGTAGGGTATGTTGGTCAGGTTTTGGCAGAGTTGGGATATGATAGTATGTATGTTACAATTAACAAGGAATGCTGTTGACACTAAATATTGCACGACAGGTTACTTGAGTAACCTGGAATGTTTTACCTACTGAAACAAATGATTTGGGCAAGGGTGTGTATAGGTTTGTCATCAGATGGTATGGGATTTTGCCTGCCAAGTTCTGAATAGCAGTCCAGGCTGCCTGCTTAGTTGAAAGTCTTAATTAGACTTTCTGTTCAGTACCCTTTGACTGAATTAAGTTGACCTGAATACCATATTTTAAATCCTAAATCTATGTCTGCCTGTTGTTCAATTCATGACAGGTTATCTTGTTAACAGTAAATGCCTTCCTTTTTAATATGTGTGAAACTCAGAGGTAGGATAAATCCAGTACAAATTAGGGACTGTCATTTTCAGGCAGTTGGTACCAGTATTTAAGACTAGTTTGATTTGTATAATTATCTGCCATTCGACTGGCGAGACAAAAATCTATGTATGACATTTGCTATAAGGAATTTGCATTAATCTACGGTACGACATCGTGATCAGGACATAGTCCATGCAGCCATTCGACTGGCGAGGCAGAAAACTATGTAGCCGTAGATAAAGTTGACTGTCCTCCGACCCCATCCCTCGGCAATGATGATACGACAACCTATCACTACATCTTTTAGTAGTAGATAATGTCTTAGTATTACATTATGTGGGTTCATCTTGATTCTGTTACATCCTTCAAATACTAGATTCGATAAGAACATATACTACACCATATGTACAGAACATAGATGATTCAAACTAATGTATGCTAGAATGAATTTTGGGTTGTGTTCTGAGCCATTCGTCCCCACACTTGGCAATTATGCATGTGAAATGTATCGTTGAAGAACATAAAACTTGTGGTCGTACAATCTTAAAATGGATATGAATTACTATCTGCAGAACCGTTTGTGGATATACAATCGTCATCCTGATGAATTATTATCTGTGTCAATCTTTGCAGAATTATCTTAAAATGGATATGAATTACTATCTGCAGAACCGTTTGTGGATGTACAATCATCATCCTGATGACATGTGCGGTGTGCGGGATGAATTTATACAGGGTGTGCAACAGTTCCTGCAGTTTGCCAAGGCGTTCCCTCAGTATATGGACCGTACAAAAATTAAGTGTCAATGTATGAGATGTCGCAACTTGAAATATCATTCGAAAGTGGATGTGACATATCATTTGTATTCGAGGGGTTTCATGCCAAATTATTATCAGTGGATCGCACACGGAGAACTTGTGCCTTTAGCCTCGAAGCCGGAGCCTTATGTGGAGCCTTATGTAGATGTCCACGAGCATGCAGATTACGACCAAGGGTGGACGAACATGGTTTTCGATGCTGCGGGGCCTAGTTTCGATCCGAACAATCAATATGCAGCTGAGGAGGCACCGAATGCCAATGCTGTAAAGTTCATGGAGTTGCTGGAGAATGTAAGGACTCCTTTATATCCTGGTTGTGATGACCATTCACCGTTGGAGGTGATCACAAGATTATTGAGCATAAAATTAGATTTTAACATGTCTCAAGAATGCTACAACCGAATCCTGGAGTTAATTAAAGATATATTGCCGGAGGGTGGCAAGTTACCTAAAGACTTCTACCGATCCAAGAGAATGGTGAGATCGCTCTGGATGGGGTATGAAAAAATTGATGCATGTCACAACGGATGCATGATGTACTATAAGGACGACAATGATGAAGACGCCTGCAGATTTTGTGGTACCGATCGCTTCAAGGCAACTAGTACAACAAGGACTTCTGGTACACGTAAGCTAACAGATTCGATGTACTATTTGCCTTTGACGCCGCGGTTGCAGAGGTTGTTTATGGCAAACGAGAAAACTGATAATATGAGTTGGCACAAGCGGGAACAAATAGATGGAGTACTGGATCATCCATCCGACGGAGAAGCATGGAAGCACTTTGATCGAGTGTATCCCGATTTTGCTTCGGAGCCGCGTAATGTCAGATTGGGGCTTTCCTCCGACGGTTTTACCCCATTTGGACTTTCGGGCTCACAATATTCTTGTTGGCCAGTAATTGTTACTCCGTACAACTTGCCGCCTTGGAAGTGTATGAAGACTCCTTACATGTTCCTAACTGTTATTATTCCAGGTCCGAAGAACCCGAAGAGGAACATCGATGTGTACTTACAGCCCTTGGTAGATGAGCTGAATCAGTTGTGGGAAGTAGGTGCAACCACATATGATATTTCCAGAAAGCAGAACTTTCAGATGAGGGCCGCACTAATGTGGACCATCAATAATTTCTCGACCTATGGAATGTTATCGGGTTGGAGCACCCATGGTCGTCTCGTATGTCCGTATTGCATGGATCGTATTAAGGCTTTCCGTTTGAAACACGGAGGAAAACCGTACTTCTTTGATTGTCATCGACAGTTCTTGCCAAAGGATCATCCGTACCGGAGGAATAGGAATGTTTTTCGTGCTGGCGTGGTAGAGAAGTCCAGTCCACCGCCACGGTGGTCCGGGGACACGATATGGGAATAAGTTCAAGAATTGTCAAGTGCTATTGAAGAGCCTACAGCGGGGTACAAGTGTGATGGATTTGGCCGCACTCACAACTGGACGAAGAGGAGTATATTCTGGGACCTACCATATTGGAGTGACCATCTGCTCAGACATAACCTGGATGTCATACATATCGAGAAGAATATATTTGACAATATAATAAATACTGTGATGGACGTAAAGGGGAAAACGAAAGACAATCCCAAGGCCAGGTTGGACTTAGAAGAAATATGCAGACGTCCAGAGTTGTATTTGATAAAGGAAGGCAGTGGGAAGTATAAGCAGCCCAGGGCTATTTTTTTCACTGGACAAGGAGGACAAAGGTAAACTTTGTAGGTGGATCCAGGACCTAAAATTTCCAGACGGGTACGTATCGAATTTAAGAAGATGTGTTGACCCGAAGGAGAACAAACTACAGGGTATAAAGAGCCACGACTGTCACGTTTTTATGGAGAGGTTAATCCCGATTGTATTTCGGGAATTCTTACCTCATGTCGTTTGGGATCCACTGACAGAGCTTAGCATATTCTTCAGAGATCTTTGTTCTACTAAGTTGCTCGTCGATCGGCTTGAAAAGCAGGAGAAGGACATTGCAGTAACATTGTGTAAGCTTGAGAGGGTGTTCCCTCATGGATTCTTCGACCCTATGGAGCATTTGCCAATTCATCTTTCATATGAGGCACGTGTTGGTGGGCCCGTCGGTTATCGGTGGATGTACCCATTCGAGCGCCATCTAAACCACCTGAAGAGGAAGGTGAAAAATAAGGCACGGGTCGAGGGTTCTATTTGTGAAGCCTATGTCCTTGAGGAGATTACAAACTTTTGTTCAATGTATTTCAAGCCTCATATTGCTACAAATAGAACAAGAGCTCCGAGGAACGACGATGGAGATATAAAATATAATGATGTATTATTGAAAGTCTTCAATGCTCTTGGAAAGTCTTCTGGAAAACTGAAAAAGAAATATTTGAATGATGAGGAACTAAAGGTTGCCCAGTTATATATATTACTCAACTGCGAGGAGGATGAAGTGGAAAAGCTAGAGTGGTAAGTGAAAATCTTCAACGTTCAAGTCATCTATTTGTTGATTATGTTATTATAATTTAACGAGTATATCCCGATATTTATTGGTTTTCAGCAAATTTAATGATGATGTGAGGTCAAGTAGACCATACATTGCAGATGAAGAAGTAGAAGAAGAAATGAGACTTCATTTCCCGTCTTGGTTGACTGCATATATACGTATGAAGCTAGTTAGAATCTTCCTCCATTCACAACTGCACAAGAAATACTTAACATTAAACTTAATTTTGAATCTTTTCGTGTTTAGGTCGATCGTCCGGACGTCATCCTTGAGAATGAATCTATTAGAACTCTTGCCAAGGGACCAATTTATGCCGTCAATGGCCAAGTTATTGCGTGAATGGGTTTAAGTTCAAGTCAACAAATGCTCTCATCAGAGATAGCTTTCTGGATCTTGATTCCACAAAAAACAGTTGCTTGTGTATCAAATCTACAAACTACAAAGATGTCACTCCAGGCAATGATTTTTATGGCGTCTTACGGAAGATCGTGGAATTGACGTACAACTATGGCATAGAGCCTGCCAAGATCGTGTTGTTCAAAGTTGATTGGTTCGATCCCATACAAGATCAAGGATAGAAAATTGACAAGCATGGTCTTGTGGATATTAACTACCATCGTCGATACCAAGGATACGAACCATTTATCCCAGCAAGTCAAGCTCAACTCGTATATTTTACAATATATCCTAGACGTGGAACAACGAGGTACGACTGGTGGGCAGTATGCAAGACTAAAGCCAAAAATACCTACGACGTCAACGAAGTGGCTTATCAGGAGGACGAGCTGCCTCTTGTACCAAATACAGTTGATGTCGACTCAGCAGAAGTTCCTCATTCAATATCTACTTGTGTAGAAGAGGTACAAGTATCCGAAGGAGAAGACGAAGGAGATGCTAGTGATGATGAGGAGAAAGAGGAAGAGGATGAGGAGGAGGAGGAGGCAAATGAAGAAGATAAATTTTCAGAGGATGATTGAGAAACTGTGATTTTGATGTATTCATATTTCTGTAATCTTAAATTATGAACTATGATCATTTTTGAAAACTTAAATTATGAATTCCAATGTATGCAGATATTTCTAAACTATCATTATATTTATTTATATTTTCAATCATAAACTGTGATTTTGATGTATTCATATTTTTGTAGTCTTAAATTATGAACTCCAATGTTATTATCAGCATGGCAGGACGACGCGGATGCACCTCAGGACGACGTAAAGATAGGCCAGGACGAGCCATGTCCTTAGGTAGGCAGAGAGCTCCGTTACCAGAGGATGGCTCTGGACCATCGTCTGACCCGAGCACTCTATTGTACTATACGGTCTCAGGTCCGGGTGGCAGTGCACCTGCGACGAGCAGTTCCAGGCTTGTTGATCATACTACTTCCCCTAGCCTTCCTACCACTGACAGTAGCATGGCGGGTGGGGAGCAGGTGGAGGAGGTAGTCCCTACTCCCGCTCGGGCGGATCCATACCAGAGCGACCCTCCATGCGTACCTCAGGACGAGACGAGGATGGAGATTTGGGCCGACGGTCCTACGAAGTAAGTTAAATGAATATATATATATATATATATATATATATATATATATATATATATATATATATATATATATATATATTTTATGCATGTCTGTATATCTATATATATTCATTAATACGTCGGTTATCGTTGTATACAGATATCGTCCCTCGTCGGTACAGAGAGTGTTGGGCTCCTTTCTAAGGTCCAACTATGGGGGTCCGTGGATCAACTACTCTGATGCCTCGAAAGAGAGGAAGGCATTCTGGTTTGCCCACTTCAAGGTAACTAAAGATAGTTAATTTAGTATGATTAATATAATTTTAAGCATTTTTTAGAACTTATTATTTTAATTTGAAATTCTTGTAGAGGATTTATTTTTATCCACCACACCGGGCCGAGCAGATTGAGAGGCAGTTTCCTGCCGTCGCCGCCAAGTTGATCCGTGATGCAATTGACGATCAGAAAGCTCGTCAGCGCTCCGAAAAGCCGATTGCTGGTTGGATCACACCTGACCAGTGGACCACGATGATGGCTCAATTTGAGGAGCCCGGGTACAGAGAGCGGTCGAAGAAGGCGAAGGCGGCTAGGACGATGGCCGAAAAGTGGTGTGGTAGATCGATTCCTATGACGGAGCATTTTCGTCGTCTGGTATGTAATTTATTGTAAAATATAAGATTTTATTGATAGTAGGAGTATATAATTTTCTATTTTACTAAAGAATAAAATATAACAAACATGCAGGTGAAGAGGGGTGAGGACGTAAACATGGTGACCGTCTTCTTGGCCACCCATCGGAAGGACAGAAAGCTCATCGATGACCGGGCTACTCAGAGCTATGTAAGTACTAGTTTAGATTTCGTTAATTTTTAACACAACTTGAAGAATATACAGATAACCATATACTTAATAATAATTAAATATTCTAGACGTTTATTAGGCTAATTTAGGTAAGTACTGATGTATAGAGATGCACAATGATTTCTAGGAAGAGTATGTTAGGCTACGTGATGAGCGTGCGAGTGCTAGTGCACAGGCAGAGGGAGGGGTTGATACATCGCAGCCCTCTCCGCCTCAGTCGGAGGACGAGCTCTGGAAGACTACTGTTGGTGGTCTTCAGAGGGGTACGTACTACGGTACGGGGTCCTACGGCGCATTTGTTGCGACGCAGGAATCCAGGGTTCCCTCTTCCAGTACGCATTCACAGCCATCACAGACCGAGTCATCCCGAGTCGAGGAGACCATTGTCCGCCAGATTGCTGAGCTGCGCGACGATATACTGAGGAGGATTGCTGAGCAGCCAGGGCCTCAGGCGCAAGGGGACGCTGCGTCGGTCACCGTACGCTTTGACGAGCTCAAGCGCACCGTGCAACACATACAGGGGACACAGGAGCCCATTCACGACACCGTTACTAGGATAGCGGCTTGCATGGAGCAATGCAGCGCCAAACTACGAGCCCTAGAGGAGACGCGGACGCACCCATCTCCAGCGGTTATACTGTCTCCTTCTCCAATGGTTGTATTGCCTCCTCCTTCATCGTCGTCGGTGGTTCTTACACCGGAGCAATATGCTTACCTTCTTTCCAGGAGCGGTGATGCTCCTCCTGATCAGCCGTAGTCGACATATATATTATTGTGTGATGGACCATTGTTGGGTCATTTATATGGTTATACATACATTATTCTTATGTGGACCATTATGTTTGACATTGTTGTTACAAATTTTCATATATCTGTGTTGATTGATGAGAATGTGTTTCAAACGTGTTCGTGATTGTGTGTATATGTGTTGTTTGATACTGTGTTCGTGATACACACCGTCGTTGTTGTAACAAATGGTGTAGGGGATGCTGTAAATGCTGCAAATGCTGCAGGGGATGCTGCAAATGTTGTAATTTTTTTATTTTTTTTCAATATTAGCGACGTTCAGCGACTCGTAGCGACGTCCAGCGACGAAGGTAACGTCGCTAAGTAAATATAAGGCACGTCGCTAACTGTGATGAATACCGTCGCTGATCGTCACTAAACGTCGCTACGAAGGACGTCGCTAAACGTCGCTATATGTTGGTACTATAGCGACGTAGCAAAGTCACAGAACGTCGCCATTTGGCTCTCAAGCCAGGTCAGCATCGATGCATGTCAAGTCGCTCAACGTCGCTAGGTTGCGTCGGTAAATGATGACATTTTACGTCGCTGGTAGTCGCTGAATTAGCGACGTCTCCGCATCGCTGAGTGTCATCGCAATAGTGACGTATTGCGAAGTTTTGTTGTTTGGCGACTAGGTTAATCGCGACTACTTACAAACGTCGCTAAATACGTCGCTAATCGATATTAGCGACGTATTTTCCCTATTTAGCGATGTCTTGAGGCGTCGCTGATTTGACAGATTTTAGTAGTGAATTATCTACTATAACAAAGGCATAGAGTTTTCTACCAAGACTGGCTACTCTACTGGGACCAAATAAGTTCATGTGCAGTAAATACAAGGGTCTAATAGTACTTACAGTATTTATGGAGTGAAATAAAGATTTAGTTGCCTTATTCAGTTCACATTCGGCACATACCGTGTCCTTCTTGAATGTGATGTCGGGAAGACCTCTTACTAACTTCTTTGTTGATAGCCTAGATATAGTATCTATATTGGCATGACCAAGATGCTGGTGCCACAACAGTCTCTCATCCTTGTGGGCGTAGAGGCATCTTCCTTTCCCTCTTCTTCGATAGTGATGCGAAAAGATTTGCGTCTGCCGTCATATGTCGCGGGCATCCACTATCGAGAATCTACTTGCTTTTAGTTGAGAAAGGAAGGTCCACCTACATTACGAGTAGATGTGACCTTTGGTACCCAAGTTCTTGTGGGTCCTGAAATGTTAGTCTTCGGTACCCATGCATATAGATTGATATCAACTAATTTCCTAATTCTACACTGTGGTAAGATATGACCATGTAATCCACAGTATGTGCAAGTAGCATGCCTATTTGTGTTGGGGGCAGGTTGATAGTGATGTTTATATGCAGCATGGTGATAGTTGTGTGGAACAGCAGGATAGTGACTATATATAGCAGCTAGATGATGATTATGTCTATGTGCAACATGGTGATAGTTAGCATGATAGTGACTATGTGTAGATTGAAAATGATATCTATGTGCATATGGTTTACGTGTTGCATGGGAGTACGTATACATGTAAGCATGATTACGTACTGTATGTGGGTGACGTATTTTGCTATTGTGAGTGGCCTTGTGTTTTGTGTGTGTGTTGTGACTATGTGATTGGGTTTGAGGTTGAGCAACCTGTTTTCCCAATCTAATCTCTAATTTCTTAGAGGCAGCACGTAGTTCATTACACTTAGCATTTAAACCATCAATCTTAGCTATAGAGACCTTGTGTTTGTTCTTTTCTTCAGCAAGCTCTTTGTTGAGTGCTGAGATCTCACGTGTTTGCTTTTACTACCAAAATACAGGCAAATAGCGACTGAATTATTAGCGACGGACAACTTAGTCGCCTATTAGCGACTGATAGGCGACGGCGTAGTTTATTAAAATATATCATAACTTTAGCGACTAACTAGCGACATGGTAGCGACGGATAATGTCTAATGATGTACTAGCGACGGCAGAATCCGTCGCTACGTTTCAGTAAAAATCGAAAGAGAGGGTTTTATTTTCATTCTGAAATTTTTTAACAAAATTTTACTCTCTTCCCCCCTCTCTTCCCCGATCACCCGACCCCTCCGGCGTCCCACCCCCCTCCGGCGACCCCCCCTCCGTCGACCCGTCCTCCGACGACCCCGCCTTCAAGTACTCTTTTTTCCTCCTCTCCCTATCATTTTCCCCTAATTTTTGGAATTTTGTATTTTTTTTTGCTTATCAGGGTTTCGATTATGGGCGAGGGGTTTCGACTAGGTTTCGATTAGGTTTCGACTAGGTTTCGATTAGGGGCGAGGGGTTTGTGTGTATAATCATTTGAATCACAAACATGTATTATTTTACATGGTTCTGTCGAAATTGACATGCTCCACGGGACAATAGAACAAATACTTTATTGAATCAACAACATGAAACATTCAAATGATTATAAACATAAACTATGATGAGCAGCTCGCGATCTCCGACGAAGCCACTCTAATGGGAAACCAATTTGACTTTTTAGTCTATATTTTTCTTTGTTAGGATTAACCTATCTTTATCACTTTGAGTTGGCTCGGGTTTTTAATTATCTTAGGATAAGTCTTTAGAGATTGGGTTTATCTCCTTTTGGTTTCTTGAGAGTATAAAAATAATTTGTAAATTTAGAACTTATTCGATAAAATTTTGAAGAATGAATTGATAACCTACTTTTGAATTAGTACCGTGCTATGCCAAATTTCTAGAGTTGATCTATCTTGTCTTATTCTCCACCTCTATCGTGATCGCCTAGTTGGATCTCGAAAATAAAATTCTAGGACTGAGATCCGACGCACCCACACACCATTCCAAATTTGGATATTACTAATATTATTATTCTTATATTTTATATTAAAGTCATTTTTATAAATTCATATTAGTTAATTGTTCACAAATTTTTTTTATTGTTTTTGCGTCCAATTTGCCATAAATATCTAATTTTATGTTATACATATTATCTCTAGGTCTTTGTTCCATTTTACAGTTCTTCTCTATCTTGAAGACCCCCTTAACAACTTCTTAGCAAATCCTAATAAACCATTTCCTCACTTTATACCGATATCTCTAGGGCACTCCTGTACGAGTTACGTACACTACATATATAGATTAATACTTATGTGGACAAGACATCAGTACTCGTAATTAATTGGCTACTCAAGTTATATATACTCGACAATTTTAGGCTAAAGCTTTAGACTACAAGTTTGTTGTTTATTGTTCTAGGAAATGCTAAACCTATAATTCAAGAAGTAAATACCGAGGTAAGTTTAAGTATTTCTTAAGCTTATCAAAAAGATAAAAAGAAATTGCCTTCTTGGCACCCCCTTACTTTCAAAAGTTAACCAGGACAATTAGGACTTGGATGTAAATACAATACTTGTTAAATATCAAGGATTTGTAAAGTCAAATTTATAATAATTTTCCGTAAACAAAAGCCAAGTTTCAAATGTCCTTATCTTCGTGTCATGTTCGTCCAACCATATCGATTTGTGCATGTGTAAACAAATTTCAGTATCCAACAAAATTTGAAAATTTAGGTCCAACACATTTCATGTTTTTCTTATAGTAACTGTGTATACGTCCAACAAATTTAGATCCAACAAATTTCATGTTATTGTTGAAAATTTAGATCCAACAAATTTTAGTATCCAACAAGCAATTCTTTGGAGGAATGATGAACGGGTTTCATCTTATTCTTATAGTGGTCGTTCCCAAGTCAACTATGTTTGTGCCCATGTCAGAATTAGGGATAGGATCAACTTCGGAAGCCGACTTATCCTCCGGAAGCAGGTCGAGGTATGAACTCGCCTTGGGAAGCGAGAGGAGCACGTGCCATTAGAGAGGATGCCGGTCGGGGTTGACCGTATACATTATGAGCTATTAGCCACGTTTGGTTAGCGAAACCACTTTATTTTCCGACGAAGCCACTTTATTTGAATAAATGTTGTATTTAAACAATTGTGTATTTGTTAATAAGGCTGTATATATTGTATGAGAATAATTGTTGTATCAATGTACCCTCTGGGTATCGGTATCGGTATCAGACTATTTCTATGAATATCGATATTTATCGCTTAGGCATCTAGGCGGTAGGTATGTGTTGAATATCAAATTTAAGATATCGGTATAGAGTGAGTATCCTAGAAGGATATATATAAGATATCTTAGTAGTAGATAGGTAAGTGTTGAAAATTAAATTTACTTATGCCAAGTCTTTTGGGCCTATCAGGGTTATAGATCTTTTCGGAAATCTAGTATAATGCTGATTACCTCAAAAGGCTTGCATAAGTAAGAGTGTATATCGTAGGCGGATGAGTGTATAGAGTGAGCCTCCCTACTCCCCTTATTCTCATTCGGTTCATGAGGCATCCTATTCCGCATCATATGATATACATCTCAACCAAAACGTGGAGAAGTGTAAAAATATTAATATTAACCAAGGATCAGTATCGGAATCAGTATCACCATGAATCTCATAGCTTGTTCTAACAGAGCATAATATAAAACCAAACATAAAGCAAAGCTTCACATTCACAATATTAGAATGTGAAGCTCTGATTCACACGTTTGGTTTTATATTATGCTCTTATAGAACAAGCCATGAGATTCATGATGATACCGATTCTGATACCGATCCTTGGTTAATATTAATATTTTCACACTTCTCTACTCTTTGGTTGGGATGGATATCATATGAAAGAGTCGAATGAGAAGCAGGGAAGTAGAGGGGGGTCAGAGAGGGGGCCTTCTCACACTTCTCTACTCTTTGTGTGTATAATCATTTGATAGTATCCAGGTTAAGAAAGTGTACAAAATTAGATTATATCATATGTCAGGGTGTGTGTGTGTGTCTAGGAGTCGAGTTAGGACTGAGTATCAAGCTCAGGGGGCAGTATATGTATGAGGGCTTATCCAGGGACAGAGTCTCAGACAGGAAGGAAATATGTATGTATTAGTAGTTAGGTTTTATGTATCGAAAACATATGCATATCTCGGTTACATATAGCAAGTGTGAAGTATACAGAATTGAAAATATGTGTATCACATATGTATTTTTAGATTTGCCTATGGCGGGAGGCGGACGTGGACGTGGATGTGGACGTGGACGTGGACGTGTACGTGATTCAAATTTACCTATGGCGGGAGGCAGACGTGGATGTTTGCAGCATGGGTCTGGCTCACGTCCGGCTCCTTTGGAGCATCCAGGCCATCCACCTATCGACGAGGACGAGTTCCTAGATGTTCATGATGGGTTATCTCCGGACGCGGCCCGTTCATCGGTCGGGGGAGCTACTCCTTCGGCCAATACTCCGACGACTACTCCTACGACCACTCCGGCCGCTTCTACCCCTACGGCCGCTCCCATTACGGCCAATCCCTATCCGGACTTGGTGGTCGAGCGCAGAGTCTACAGACGACGCGTAGGAGATCCTCCGACGTTACCGGAGCGCCCAGTCGACGTCCATCTTCCGGAGCTGTGTGCCGATGGACAGACGTAAGTATATGTATTTTAGTTTATTGCAAATTCATATATTTATTCATATATTCTTCATAGTAGCTGATGCCGTACATTATTTTCTTATCTCAGGTTTTTTCCGATCCGTGTCGGGCGAGATCTAGGCGACTTGATTCGCCGTAATTTTCATGGGCCGTACCTGAACTTCGGCGACATCCCGGCGGAGATGCGGTTCGTTTGGCTTGACGCGCTGAGGGTATATATAATGGTCTTTCTTTAAAATATGTATCAAAAAATTGTTCATTCATGTGCGTTTATCTTATTTACAGGCGTCGTACTGGTGGCCGGAGCATAGGGACCAGGCCATCCGGAGGTGCTACAATACCGTATCCTGCAAAAGGATATGTGACATGATCCACGACCAGAAGGCGCTGGAGAGCTTGAGAGGTAGTGGATCAGAACATTGGTGCAAGGAGTGGCTCAGAGCGGATTTCTGGGCGGAGATGAAGAAGAAAATGGAGACCCCAGCCTATCTGGCCAAGTCTGAGAAGGCGAAGGCTGCCCGTACTAAGGCTGGTCAACACACGGGTGGTTCGATCCCGTCTTCGGAGCACATGCACCGATTGGTGAGTATTCTATTAAATTGTCAAATTTTTAAGTCTTAAACTCTACAAAATGAGTATTAATTTATGTTTAATTGTACAAGCGCGAGGAGGTCGTCGGGAAAGGCGGAGATCCGGACACCGTCGACTTCCCTACAGTCTTTGCGCATACCCACAAGCGCAAGAGCGATGGGAAGCTCGTAGATGAGCGGGCCGCCAAAGCTTATGTAAGTTTTCTTATTCTTTGTATGTATTATATTATATAGTATTATATTATTGTAATTGTAGATGATCGGACTACGAGTATCGATATCGGTACCCCATACTCATATAGTAATGGGCCGATACCGATTTCGATTGCGATACCGATACTAATAGGAATGGTCCGATACTCAGAGTATCGGTATCGGGCCATTCCTATGTGAGTATTGGTATCGATCTATTACTATATGAGTATGAGTATCGGTATTGGCCCATTACTATGAGTATTGATATCGGTATCGGTATATTACATTGAGTCTTTATATTAACTCTAAATTTATTTATGTTTATATAATATAGGAGGAGTTTGAGAGTCGGGTCGGTGAGGGGGTGAGGGAGGTGAGGGGGCTGGACCTAGCCAGCCGATAGATAGGAACAAACTATGGGTAGATACGGTCGGAGTAGGGAAAGGCGACATCATATACGGTATTGGATCGTGTGCATCCCAGTCGTCCGTAGTTTCCAGAGCTCCACCTCCACCTCTACGTCCACCTCCACCTGTATCAGTACTTCCCTCCGGCGGTGCTGCCGTCTACGACCAGGTCACTATTAGCGGTATATTATGGGATTTACAAAATTATATATATGGTAGTACAGGAGCTTCTGCTCCGACACCTATAGTACCGATCGTTCCGGCTCCGACTGCGGCTCTGGCGGTTCAGACTTCGATCGATTCAGCTCTGATACAGACTCCAGCACATCCGACTACAGCACCTCCGGCTACAACACCGACGGATCCAGTACCGACTTCGAGAGTTCCTCTGTCTCGGGAGGATTTCGAAGACGTATTGCAAAATATGCTGGGTAGCTACACCCACCCGCTGCCTCCTCCGCCACCGTCGATGTAGATATTGTTTGGAAACTGTTTGTATTTGGGAACAATTTGGAAACTGTTTGTAAACTTTTTGGTATGTGTGTAACTGTTTATATATCTGTATTAGAAACTGTTTATATGACTGTATATTATGTGTGTAACAACTGTCAACATGGATGTGGAGTGAGGAAACACAAATATAGACAAACAAAATTGTATTTAGCGACGGGATAGCGATAGAACAGCGACAGAATATCTGGAAAATTGCAGTATAGCGACAGAAGAGCGACAGAATATCTGGAACATTCCGTCGCTAAGGTTCTGAAAAATATAGATGTAAAGTATAGCGACGGAATAGCGACATAACCGGTTCGTCGCTACAAGCCTGTCCGATACTAATAGCGTATCGAAAATACTTTAGTGACGTACTTTTTCGTCGCTATACCGTCACAGCATTAATCTTGGAATACGTCGCGGACCCGTCGGTAGTTAGTCGATAAAAGTAGCGACAAAATTTCCGTCGCTAATACGTCACATTTTGTAATAAATAGTGTATCGCTAAATCCGTCACTAATCAGTCGCTATTTTCGACAAACTAGCGACTGATTGAAATTAGCGACACATGATTTCTCGACAAACCGTTTTCGTCGCTGATATGTCGCTATTTGGCTTTAACGACGGAAAAACGACTTTTAGCGACGGATACCGCCGTCGCTAAAAGCCTATTTTTTTGTAGTGTTTTCAATAAGTGCTTCGGCATCATGTAGGCTTAACTTAAGCTTGGCCACCTCATCAGTGACTTTCGTTGGTGGAGTGTCTCTAACATTATCAAGTAAAGAAGAAAGATTTTGAATCTCTATTTCATAGCCTTTGATTTTCTCCTTGGCTTGCTTATATTTACTAATGACTTTCTTGTGGTCATTTAGTAAATCATTAAACGCATCCCCAAGTTCATCAAAAGTAAAGTCATCGAGAGTTTCGTTAGTTACCTTCTCGGATGTTGCCATTAGACAGACATTAGCGGTGTCTTCAGGAGAGTCATTTTCTTTCTCGGAATTACTTGCTTCGCTTTCGTGCCAAATGCTAGTGTTGGCATACTTTCTTGAAGAAGGCTTCTTGTAGGACTTCTCATATATGTTGACTTTTTTTGCGAAGGGACAGTCTTTTTGAACGTGTCCAGTCTTCTTGCAGCCGTAGCACGTTAGTTCTTCCTCGTCGTCTTCTTGTTGTTCCTTCTTTCTTCGATTGAAATGAAGGAACTTCTTGAAGTTGCGGACTATAAGAGCTTGATCATCACCTTCAAAATTGTCGTTGTCAGTCTCTTCAGGATCAGCCCTTCGACGATGAGCTTTTAGGGCAATCTCTTTTGCCTTTGGAGCAGGTTCGTCAAAATCTTTGAGGTCGAGCTCGTGGGTCATCAGCTTTTCTATCAAAGTTTCCATAGACATTGTGGTGAGATCATTGCCTTCTATGATAGCTGTTACCTTAGGGTTCCAAATCTTTGGTAGCCCCCTAAGTAACTTGCGGATCTTCTCATGATTCGTATATTATTTGCCAAGCGATGACAGAGGGTTGATGACGTCAAGGAACCTTGTAAACATTTGGGTGATCGTCTCATTAGGCTTCATCTTGAACGCCTCATATTCTTGAGTAAGATGAGTAGATTCCTTGACTTGAGTGGTTCCTTCATGCGTCACTTCTAGAAGCTTCCATACTTCGTGTGAGGTGGTGCATGTCAAGACCCTGTTAAATTCATTCATGTCTATTGCATAGAAAAGAACATTAATAGCTCTAGCATCTAGACTCGCATGTTTTTTTTCCTCGTCAGAATATTTGTCGTCGGGTTTCTCGATGAGATCTCAATCGACAATTATTCTGGCGGGCTTTTTGTAACCATCGATGGCAATGGTCTACAGGTCGAAGTCTAGAGACTTGAGATAGAAACTCATCCTAGTTTTCTAATAGGTGTAGTTGGTTCCATCAAATAGGGGTATCCTATGAGTGGACTGTCCTTCACCATGATTGGAAAACATAGGTTGTGTGGTTGCCATGGATCAGCTCTAGGATGTTAGTCCTTGTAAAGAGAACAAAGCTCTGATACCAATTGAAGAACAGGTAGGCAAATCTAGAGGGGGTGAATAGAGTTTATGACAATAATAGCCAAATAAAAATTAAACTCTTTTTACCAACAGTAAATAATCAGAGTAAATGCGAAAATATAAAGATCAAGAGAGCATACGCAAACACAGCCGATTTTAACCTGGTTTCCCTCATGGAGGACTAGTCCAGGCCTAAGAACTCTAGCTCAGGATTGAATCCAATATTTGTGAAATAGTAGTTACACCCCGTGTCTTTTCTTCAGAAGAGCACGTCAACTTCTTATAAAGATCGTTATGGCGATGCTTGAAATTTTCCAAGCGACTTTCTTGACTCTTGCACAAACTTTTAACTGAATAACACTGAGCACTTTGAGGCTTAGGAAGCTTGTGGCTAGTAGATGAGAAGGTTAAGGCTTGTATGAGGCTTATAGAGAAGAGAAGAGAAGATAATTGGATGATTGAAAATAAGAGAATTTAAGGCCTATTTATACTAGTTGGGATAGGCAGAATTCGGCCAGAATTTTGTGTCAAGAATTCAAATTCTTGGCCATTGGACAACTAGCATACAACAAACCCTAAAAATTAGGATCCTATAATTTAGGGGACCGAGTTTGGCCCGAACTCTGTGTGGAGACAGAGTTCGGCCCGAACCCTGTCTCTAGAGGACAGAATTACTCAAATGGGCCTTGGTGGGCTAGTTTGGTTTGGTGGAGCTTTTGGTTTGTATTTGGAGATAAGGTATAGGCCCAAACCACTCAGTGCTACTCAGTTTACATTTAGCTAGACTCAATAAATATAAAAATACAGACTCAAAAATTGAGTACGCTGCAGGAGAGAGCCGATGATCGTCTTGATGTGTTATATTGAATTATGACAAGTATCATATTGTTAATTTTATCAATATTTGGTTGACTGTGATTTTGGGTCAACAGATAAACCTTATGGACTAAGTTACCTCAGTTATGGAATCTAGAGTCTTCTACAGCCATATTAACTGGCATGACGAAGACATAAAGTCTGATTTTGTATGTATTTCTCGGGTTGCAGGAATTTCAAGTTTTCGCAGCCAAGCATGCGACAATGCAAATTTTTTAGATACCATGATTGTAGAGGTATGTACCTTAGTTGCGGACCCTATGGTTTATCGCAACCATACTTACTGGCGTGACGAGGATTTCGGTAACATGATTCTGGATAGACGGGTATGGTTATCAAATTACAGAATAGATACCCTATAGATGGTGTCCTAGTATAATGGAGTGAAATATTAGTGTAAATGTTACTTGAGTATCATGAAGTAGAGAGAGGGAGCTAGCCCACCTGTGGAGCAGCATCATGCTCCGCACTATCAGTGGGATATACCCCAGAGGGGCAGGATTTTTGCGTTGACGATCAAGGAGGCCGACGCTACAGGTGACGGGTTAGCAGGTATGTCTTTTTCTGTCCTTGTTATCCATCTTGTTGTGTGATTCCATTAGTACTTGTCATAAAATTTTGTGCTGTGCTTGATAGTGTAGTGACCCTGTTCGAGACTGTGAAATTACTACCCGTAGGATCATGATCTTGTATGTTCTTAGATATAATTTTCTTGACTTTGATTGTTGGGGGTTACACCTAGAAGGAGTACGACCATCTTAAATTTGAGGACAAAATTTTTCTAAGGGGGATAGATTTGTCACCACCATATTCTATAATAAGGATATTTTGGTAATTTGTAAATTTTTAATTATTTTAATATTTTTTAATTAATGATTTGTGTTAGTGTCATTAATTGGTGAGACCTTAGAACTATATTGATTAGATGTTAGTCATGACCATAAAAACTTAGTTAGTGAGATTTGATAACTTAAGTTAGACTCTAATCTAGCTAGAGTGTCATTTAGAATCTATTAATTAACTTAAAAACCTTAAGTTAGATTGGGCCTTTCCTTAAAGGGCTTCACATGATAAGTTAGGAAGGCTTTTAGCCATTTGCACCCAAATCAAACCCTAGGAACACCTATGGACGGCCACTAGGGAGCCTCCCCCTTGTTATTAATAGCAATGTCCCTTCTTTCTTCCCCCTTTCATTACAAACATGTAACGCCCCAGTCCCAAATACTTGAGACTAGATACGTATCATGCCAGCTGTATACATACGAGTAAATATACGACTCGTATATATACATAAGCTATAAATGTAGAAAGCCAAGACACTAAATCTCATCCACAAAGATAAATAATAATATAAAAGCAACTTTGAGTTTGTCATGTACACAACAGTTGGGTGGAGACAAAGTCCACTACCAACCAAATCAAATATGGAAAAATATACAAGGAAAGAATTTAGCAAGCGAGAGCAAGTGACGAATCCAAGAGTAATCATCACGACAGAATAGAGCGCAAGTCATGGCCTTAGCTAGAGCACCTGCAAGAAATCACGAAAACACACACCTGGGGAAAAACCAAGTCCTCAGAGGGACGTAACAAGACACATAATATCATGCCATAAACTGAATAGTAAGAGCTCAATAGAAAATATACATGTGTAAAGGTTCCTAACCATTCTATGTGATATATACTTTGAGAAGACAACGTTCTACGCAGGAGCTTAGGTGTTCAGCATAGATGGAGAGAGAGTAGTAGTAGGTAGCGCTCATAAGAGGCACTATTGACTATGGGCAGAAAGTAGTTCTCATACGAGAACTATCGGCCCCGGGGCAGTAAGTAGCGCTCATCCGAGACACTATCTGCCCAAATCTATGTGTGTACTGAACATGTAGCCCCTACGCTAATAACTGTCTCCCCCCTTCCCATGATACTATACATGTGTCGACTCCACGACACTGTTTAATCCTTAATAACCGCCAAGTCTTCTACATAATCTAATGGCAGTTATATCCTAACGCACGGCCTGTACGCACCGATGTACGGTCGGTACGCAAGTCTGAGGCTATATGCGACTCATCACTCACACACTATCCGTGGCACATCGTGACAGTTTATGAGATGCACTAAACATACGGTGGTCCCTTAACTCTAAGCCAATTGCATAAAATATAATAATTTGCATATATATATATATAATTTTGAAAGAACAATATAAAGAAAAAGCATGCATGATATTGAGCAAGAAATTAAACAGTAAAGGCAAGGTTTCTTGCCTGGTGTGATGCAATATTCCGACAAGTCCTGAAGAGTCCGTTAACCATGGTTGCAGTGGTCGGTGGACCAAAGTTCACAAGAAAAGAGGGGAGGATGATTAGTCATGAATAATGAGAATAATTGAAGAATTTATGGAAGTAAATAAATATACAATTTCTTAGAAAATATTTTACATTACTTTTAAAAACATGTTTACTTGTAAAAAAATTTATTTACGACAATACTTGAAAATATTTACATATAATAATTTTATATTGAAAATTTTATCTTATTAGTCAAAATACTCCAAGTTGTAAAATATTATTTAAGGGGGAAACTATATTTCGTAATTTAAAATATCTATTTTAGATGAATATCAAAAAATATTTCTAATTCATTTAGACCAAAAAGTATAATTGGTCAAGTATATGTACATATAATCGAAAAGAATATTTTTGTGTTTAAAAACTAACTTGAAATTTTGCTAGAAAATAATAGTTAATAGTGTAAATAATAATTTTAACAAACAACAAACTAATAATAATAATATAATAAAACAGTAATGCTAAATAATAATAATAATAATAATAATAATAATATCATAATAATAATCACAATAGTAGTAGTGTTACCAATAATAAAACTAAAATAATAATAATATTAATAATAATCTGTTATAGTTTGTATTGATAATATTAGTAATAAAATATTTAAAAATAATAATAATAATAATAATAATAATAATAATAATAATAATAACCCCAACCCCTTTTTAAAAGAAAATAGTGAAGTTTTCTTCCCAAATCCAGAGTGTGATCGAGAGAGGGTGAGGGAAGAAGAAGGTGAGCGAAGGGGAGAGAGAGAGAAAGAGAGGGAGCTTACATCGGCGGTCGCCGGCGTGGCGGTCTGGAGGAGCCGTGGTGGTCGATTTTGGGATTTTAGGGTTTTTCAGCGGCGGGTCGGCCGGTGCTCACGGCGGCGGGTGGCGCACGGCGACCGGGGAACAGCGGCGGCGGTCGCTGCTGGCGCCAGGTGGAGTAGATCGGAGACTCGGCTGGCGACGATGGGCGCCGTGCTCGGCTGGCAGCGGTGGATGCCGACGGCCATCCGTGGGGGCGCGGCCGACCGAAAATAGCGGCGGCGGACAGGGGTTGAAGCTCGGGGCGGCGGCCAGGAGTCTCGAGCGACGGGGGTTTCGACGACGAAGAGGGAGGTAAGGGTTCGGATTTCCTCTTTTTTATTTCTTTGTTGGGATTATCGGAATGGTGGCGGTGGTAGGCTGTGGTGGTGGCGACGGTGGTTGTGGTGGTGATGTCTGGATGGTGGTGGTGGTGACTGGTGACGAGACGGTGGCTGTGATGGTGGTACGACCTGGCCGGGAGATCGGGGACGGGGAAATCGGGTTGGCTGGTGCGGCCGGGGTGGTGGCAGTTTGGTGGTGGTTGGTTTGGTCGAAGGGGATGGAGTCGATGGAGGTGGTTGTGGCAGTAGTAGATTTTGGGGCTTGGCACTGGCGGAGGCCAGGGGGTCGTTGTGGTCGAGCGGCTACCGTGTGGGGTGGTCGGGAAGGTACAAGGGGTGAGGAGGCTGGGTCGAGGAAGACGGTATCTCGCCGAGGAGACGGCGGACAGGATTTAGAGTAGGGTTAGGGATAGAAATTTTGATGGTGTCGGGGGTGTCCGACACGGAATTAATGGAATGTATATATAATTATGGAATAAGATGGACGGAAGGGAACACGGACACGGTGTACGGGGGTTGAGAATTATTTATAGAGAATTTGGTAAATGATAAAAATTTGGAGGAGTTCCTGCCTATTTATAGGATGTGGGAATTCCCAATTAGATAGGATTAGGATTTATTTAAAACCCAATTTAGATAATTCATAATTTAATTTAAAAATCAATCAATCCAAATCCAAATACAAATCAAATTTAAATCTAATTAAATTTTAGGTTAAAAATCAAATGGGATAAATCAAATTGCAAATATTTAACTATTTAAATAAATCCATAAATTTAAACCAAGATTTAAATGCCACAATAATTTTGAAATATATTTTCCAAAAATACTAATAATAATAATTTCAGAAGTTACATTAATATTTTTAAATATCTTTTTGAATAATAATATATTAATATTTATAAATCTCGAAAATTATATTTTTATTTAAAATAAACTAGCAAAATATTTATGAAATATATGTATGCACTAAGAATATTATTTATTCTAAATAGAAGGCTTTTCATAAATAAAATCATAAACTTAGAAAATTTTGATAGCTAAATTAAATATTACATATATTATTTTGAAACTATAAAAATAAAAAAATATTTTTCTAAAAATATGTACGCTCGCACATATTCGCACTCGACGAGCAAGAAAAATAAAATTTCATGCGTGACGTATAATACGACTACGCGACGTACAATACAAAATTTTAAATTAGTACTAAATTTAATAAAAAAATAGTAGAAATTTAGGGGTTTTACATCCTACCCAACGTAAAAGAATTTCATCCTCGAAATTAAGAATGAGTAGGGGTGAGAAGGTACAAGGGTATATCGATAAGGAAGCACAGTCAATTCATTGGGCGAGACAAGGAAACGACGTTGAATGAAAACAGGCATTAGTGTCGTGAATTTAATAAATGCGAAGATAACCATGGATTAACACAAGAAGGAAAAATATTTTAAGATGACGCACAATAAGCAATAGTATGGGTTCAAGTAAAATAAAATAAATTTGAGACCTTACAGTTATGGTCTCTTGAGGGTAGGTTGAGGGCACGATTTAGAGAGCGAATTAGATTTCACTCCTATATTTAAGCGATTTGAAAGTCGTGATAGGGCCGAGAAAAGTACGACGCCTTCGTCCTTTTAAAAAGTTGAAAGCGGACGTAATTAAGGAGTTCAAATGACGATACCATCAATTACGAATACGTGGTTCAAAGGCGATCGAATAATTTCAATGGGATTGTCAAGGCAGTCATGGAGAGGATTCTAAAGGCCAAGTTTATCTATATCACATCTACGTAGATTGAAAAGGCGAACCAAAGTGCACTCGGTTGATCAGACCATCATGTACCGGTTCTGATTAGACACTATGTTAGTGGGTCGACCCAAATAACATATGTCTTGAACAAGCTCGATAAAGAATAAGCTTGCAAAGCTAAGCTATTTTAGCATCATAGGTAGTTAAAATAATAAGTAAAGGTAATGATGAAAGAAATCAAATAGTCTATGATCTTATAAAATCTAAGTTCCGCCCAAAATTTGGGCCCATGCAGTCGGCTTAGATAAGTTAGGGTCCTCTAAGTATTATAATCCAAATAACCTTATCAATATGGTCCACAAAAGGTTGGTTAGGTCGGGAGGTATTCTACCCAACTTACAAGAGTCAAACTAGTAGTGTAAAGGGGTCAATGGGTCAAGCAATCAAGGTAAAGCGCAAGTCAAACTTTACACATCGGGTGGAAAGAATTGAGTCGAGGTCGAGTCTCATCTATAGTAAAAATATTGGTTTCACGGTAGGGATTAGAGTCCAGTCTTTTTGACCCGAAAGTCACAATATGAAATTAGAGTGCAAGGAGACGTGTTTTAGTGGCACGTGATATACCTACATGAAGGTGGGCTCGTGTAGGTCTTGATTGTGAAATTTGTGGGAAGAAAATGTCTAGTGTTGTGCTCCAAATATTCAAGCCACGGTAAGGGACACAAAAGAATTTAAAATAGAAAGTGGGAGTTCATGAGATAATGATTAACGAACCAAATAAATGACCGAGCTAAAGCATAAAATAAAGATAACTTAGATTCTAACAAATCAAGGTAAAATAAATTAGGAGTACAGTTTCTAGGGATATGATAGCCACTTAAATGGTGTATGATCAAGGAACAATCTAATCATTTCTCAAGTTTCAAATGATTAGATGGTCATGACAAAAGATCTAGAATTGAGGGAAGGTCGAGTAAGTCAAAAGATATGTTCATCGGTTTGGTCGATGACTGACTATACTTGTGTATATGCAATATCATAATCATAGGTGGCATGGCAATCTAATGTACAATACTTCTATCTCACTAGGGTGACCTTCCTTGCTTCTTAGTCCTCTACCAATATGATCTAATCTAAATTTCAAGTTCCTCGAAGTTTCTCAATAAAATTTTCAAGATACTCCGCCACAATTACCAATTAACTTAGACTGTCAAGTTTAATTTAAATCTCTAATCAATCTCGAAATAGTTTTTGTATATCGCAAAATGAACATACATTTTTTTTACTAAAAATTTAAATATCCATAATCAAGGCTTTAAACTCAAAATTTAAATAACTCTATAAATCATAGATCATAGGACAAAATTTGAAATTTGAATTTTTCCTTCAAAGTCGATATCTTCCAAAAAATTTACACAATTTTTCCATCATCTCTTTAAAATTTAATAAACTTTATAAATCGTACGCGCAATTTAAAACCTCAAGTTCTCTCCCTTCTAAACTTTCATCTCTCTAGTCGTCTAGAAAATCATAATTTAAACTCTTTAAATAATCTCGAGATAAACTCTATCATATTACAATCCAAACTTAAGTTAACCGTAAATCAAGTGTCACAATATAACTATTTCACAATTTCAAAATTCATAAAAAAATCTGCTTTCTCGATCTAGCTATCCTCTTGTGTATACCACCTTGTAAACTTAAAGTAAAATCTCAACTATCCTTTGATGGCGGTAATATGCTACTACCCAACTTGGAATTAACTAATCCCTATGATCATATCTCTAGGAAAAATAAATGTCTTTATACTCAAATATAACCTCAATGGATATTAATTGTCAATACAATCTATCTAGCCATGTGTTTAACCTATGGGCATATACTAGTGTAGTCATCTTACTAAACACGAAACTAAGAAATTTACGGTAGAAGGAGTCAAGCAAGATGCAATTCAAGAAGGTCGAACGAGAGTTCGAAATTTGAAGTCAAGAAAGGATGTCAAGTAGGTGGATGAGATTCTAGACTCTAATCCTATATTGCAGGCCCGTTCGGTACAGTCATGTAACCGAAACGACAAACTAGACCTGCATGGGTGTAACACCCAGTTTTCCAAATGAGGGTAATTTTGAACTTTTGTATTTTAAATCATTTAATAATGATATTTTAGTCATGATATGATTTTTGGTGATTTTTAGTTATTTTAAAACTATTTAAAATTTTGATTGGTGATTTTGATGGTTAACTAGCTAAACCCTAGTATTGCTAAGCCTAGAGACTAACCATGACCATGGAAGCCTAGTCACATGATTAGAATTTCATATTACCAATTTTTAGCCTAGGGGTATTTTGGTTATTTTGACAATTTTGTGAATTTGTAGTTTATGTTAATTAAATATTGTGCTAGTCTTTTAGTGGAGCCTTAGCCTATAAGTTAACCTAACCTAGATTAGTCATGAGGTTATAATTAAGGTTAGAATATTCCTACTAAGTGCCAAGGTTAGTAATATCTAGATATTATTAGGAAGGATATTTCCTTTTGAGATATTTGTGAAAAGAAGCCTTAACCAATAGGAAAGCTTGGAAATTGTTGGAGGAACCTCAACCACACATCTAAAACCCTAACCCTACTCATTTCAACAGCCACACAAGACCCCCCCTCCTATAAAGTCACATTAATAAAGCCTTAGACTCTTTTACAAACCCTAGAAAAAGCCCTACTTTGTTCTTCCCAAAAACTCGCCCCATTAATCCAAATTGAGCCCAAATTGAGTCAAATCAATTGCATCATCATCCCCAACAGTAGAGGATACTTGTGGGTACTTGCTAGCAAGGATCGAGGACGGTTGAACCGAAGAAAATCGAGGAAGACGTCGATTTGAGACTCTTTACATTGAGATTCTAGCTCTCAATAGGTAAACCTATCTACACCCATTGAAATCATGATTTTTCTTTATAGATGCATTCATTTAGGGTCCCATAGGTGTAGCCCAAGTTTGGTAGGAATCCGTGTCCATTTTGTGTCCGTATCGGACACGTATCGGTTTATTTAAATACGTGTTCGATTAAATGCCACTTAGGAATGAATTTTCATATTTTGCTAATCTAATTAAATGAATTTGTAGATCTAAATATGTACATCAACTTTTGTGAAGACTGAGTCGTATTTGGTGTCGATTTCGTGTCGTAATTTGTGCTGGACACGCAGCACGGGGGCTTGGTCGAGTGCCCTGCTGCCCGTGTCTGATTTCTCTTAGGACACGACACATCGTGACACCAAACTTGGTATGTACGTGGCCCTAGTGACTGACAGGACTCCCACGAAATTTCATGGGTCCTCGTTCAGTGTGTACGGAGTAATCGTCGCTGCACGGGTTCTTCACTATACTGTACACACTGTAAATCCCTTTCTGATACACGACTCAAACCTGGACACGACACGACCCCGACTCGATACAGGCACTTATATCCCTAATCCTATACCTACCCTAGGGTTGGACACGAGCACGAGGCTCTAGGGTCGACACACGAGCCCCTAGGTTGCTCGACACCACTGCACGAGGCAGCCTTCAGTGCCCATTTCTGATACACTATTTTTTTACTTGGACACATTTGTGTCCACTTGGTTGGACACAAACACCCCCCCGACATATTAACATGTGACACACACATGTGCACATTCAATTTGACATTTCCATATGTATTCGAGAGTTACAAACCCCTTTTTCCTGTGTGTTCTGCCACCAGTGCAGTGCACAGTAGTTCTCTGTGTTTAAATTGGTTTTAATTTGATAATTAATGGTTAATATAATATTGTTAATATGTAAACATGTGTGTTATATTGGGTTTTGCCTCTGGGAACAAGGTGATGTTCAATTGATTGTTATTTGGGATTTCGATATTGATTTGAGCTAAATGTAAACTGATAGATGTGTTTGTTTGGAAATCCTAAAAAATCGATTTCCTATCTCTTTAAACTGAACTTTTTGATGGTCAAATTACATGTATATTCATGTGTCGGCTGCTATGATTAGGTATTTACTAGTGTTGGGGATATTGGGTTTCGAAATTTGTTATGGGATTAATGGTATTCTGGATGGAGTATGAACTGTCACCTCTTTCCTAAGAACACTTGAAATCTTGTGTCTAATTTGCCATGTGCAGTCTTTTGTAAGTAAATTGGTAAACTGTCATTGACACCATATACTGCTACCCCTCTGTTCATGATGACACTATCACTTATGGTTTGGTGAAATTCGAATTTGGTTATGATATTGGATGAGGTGATGATAATGTTAATATGATATTGAAATGATATTCACTAAAAAATGAAACCTGAGATTTAGGCCACACATGAAAATCTGAGTTAGTGATTCTTGAATGTTTGTATTAACTGAGCTATTTTGAGTATTGAACTGACTTCATTTCCAGTTTTTGACATTTCCACATTGGGTTTTAAGTATAACAGAAACCTGTTCCTGAGAACTTCAGAAAAACCTGGGATTGGATTCGATTTGGTTTGAATGGTTGTTTTAAACATGAAACTGGGTTGTTGGGATTTCGAGTTTGGAAGTTGGACTTAGTATGTTAACCGTGCTCTGTCATTTCCTGTCATTACACCGTGTTTCCTGAGTAACACACTGTTACACTGATTTTTATACCCTATGTACACACATTTGCACCACTATTATAGGTTAAAGTGTGTAATGTTCAATACACATTCATTATTCACTAGAATTCTCTATTTTCCACACTGTTAACTGTCTTTATATATAAAACCTGAGAACCCTTAACTATAAAACATGTGAACTGAAACTAAGTTAATTGATACTTCATAAGTGAGATGAAGGATATGATATGAACTGAAATTGAGAATGGGATTTGAGTTGGTTCTGTAAAAACTGATTTCTAAATTGAGTTTGACACCCTCATGTATAGCTCATATCTCACTAATGTTTAGTCCAGTTGTTGATTTGTTATATTTCAGTCTATGCTTATCATAGTTGTTCAATTAACCCACACACAAACTGAACCCATATTGACACTGACCTAAACACCAGCCTATACCCCTATACACATACACATGTACCTTTTCCCCTTTTGTTTCATGTTTCCTATCTATATATACATGTGTATGCAAGCAGGAGGTTATGAAATAAATGCAATATTGTATATATATATTATATATAGATGTGATATATAGATAAGCTTGATTTCTATATGATACATCATGTGTTACTTAAGAGGGATATATGCCTAGGACTATAGGTTGATAGTATATATATAGTGATATGTACATAGGCATATTAGCCTATGTGTTATTATGAGCTAGCCCTATAAGTTTGACCTAGATGTTGACCCAACAGCCTAAGTGACTTGTTGAATATAGTTTGACTGAACCCTAGATAGTTGACTTAGGCTCTTAGTTGACTTGGGTTGACCCAGAGTTGACCAAGTTTGACTTTGACCTAGTTTGACCTAGACAAGTTGACCAGGTTTGACTTAGAGTTGACTTGACCTAGAATGGCCTAAAATCATGTAGATTGCATCGTAAATTCCATCTATCTTATTTTTTAAACACATTATAACCCATACTGCTTATTTAGGACATTGTGACTCTGGTGCAGACATCTGATATTATACTACTCTTTTCAGAGTATCAGGCGAGTACATTTTCTGATAGTTCTTTCATTTACTTGTCAATTACTGTACTTCAGTTCTAGTTAGCTGTATGTGATTCTCTGTTACAAACACGTATTGTTATTTCTGAATCCATGTATACGACACACATACTTACTCGTCTTACCTCTATTATTCGAATCACCATACGAATCACTATTCGAATCACCCTATTCGTATCTTCATATGCTGGTTGGACTTGTATTCGTCTTATGTGTTGGATTATGGATTCATTTGTATTAGACTGGGCGGGAAAATACTGATTAGACATGTAGATATATCCCCCTATTCGAATCACCCCTCTGTGAATAATATTCGAACGATAGCCATCCCTCATCTGATCAGTGAGTGGTGTGCCGTATTACCTACAGCCGTTTACATGTCGATCTCGGTATTTTAAAACACACATGGAGAATTTATTCGAATCATTGTTTGACTACTATTCGAATCACTATTCGTATCACCTTATTCGAATCACCTTACTAGAACAATGATTAGAATCACATTCGATTTATCTTGTATTAGACTCATACTGGGATTACACTTGACTCATATTATATCATCTGGGCTTATATCACGTTACTCTAGTTCAGCTAGTTTCTATTTACAGTCTTCATTGCTATGATTCTTCTCTTGTTTTACTTACCTTACTTTCTTTGTACCTTAACTGCTCTCTACATCATTACTCGTACAACTGCCATATTCATTAATACAACTGTCTATAACTGATTTATAGTTCTCTGTCATTTACTTGGAATTTCTTGATGAATTGTACTCGTTTATGTCCTGACTGGACCTGTTGAAAATATTACAGATGATTGCCCTGAGGACATTTGCCCTACTTGCCTTGGAGCAGGAGATGGCTTAGCTACCTTTGGCCCCGACACTCAGGAGTGGTCGGGAGACTAGCTAGTAGACTTGGTTTAGTTTTCATGTTTTAGAACTTGAATTGTAATAATTTGAGATTCGAGTTTATATTTGAGTTTGTTTGAGATATTATTATTTAGTAGTTTATAAATGTTGTTATTTAGTTTTTAGTTATAAACTTCTGTGTTATCTTATCGTGCTTAGACTGTGATTGAGATTTCATTATATCTATACTTGTCCTCCGATTGAAGTTGAGATATTGACAAGTACATTATATAATTGCGTGAGTTGTTGATTAGATAGTAACTTAGGACAGCGTTCTACCGCCGACACTGCGGCGTAGGCTGGACGTACCCACTTCTCGTGCCCTTACTCTAGGGTGCGGATCGTGACACGTTTTTAGTGGTGGCCCATGCTGGTGGAGTTTATGTAGTGGTATTCGGACTAGAGTATCACTACAGCCTGCGATAGGATTTGAGAGATAGGTTTAAACGGAGAGGTACTCAATCACAGTTAGGAAAATTCTACTTTAAATCATGCCATCTACATATCGTACTGATTTGCCTTCTTTGAAATAAACTGTCCTCCTTTGATATATCGATTCCTGCTCAGTAATGACTTCCTTGTTCGATCTGTCTTCAGGATGGTGGAGACACGATCACATCGCTCCGGTGCAGCAGTTGTTGTAGAGGGGACTGCCACCTCTCAGCCAGATCAGCAGGGTCAGGAGGCTGCAGCTCCTGCCACCTCTATTCATATTGGGACTTTAGCAGCAGCAGCAGCAAGGGGTATGCCTCCACCAACTCGGGGGCAGGACCCAGTCATCCCAGAGATGCAGTTCCAGCAGCCGCCACCTACAGGACACGTGGATGCGGCACAGATGTTTGCCTACTTCCAGCAGTTTATGGACCGGCAGCAGGCCCGATAGGACAGGGGCATGGAGTCGGCCCTTACGGCAGTCGCAGCACGACCAGTGATCCAGCAGCCGAGGACACCGGGGATAGAGCAGTTCCAGAAGATGAGCCCCAGAGACTTCCTGGGGACAGAGGGAATTTTATATGCCGACGAGTGGATCGAGCATATTGAGGAGATCTTTCGCCTGGCCCGGATACGGGCAGATCTCCAGATAGAGGCAACAGCTAGCCGGATACGAGATCTTGCTCGCACCTGGTATCAGTCAGACCCCAGGGTGGGGGTAGCTGGACAGACTTGGGAGGAGTTCAAGGGCTTCTTCAAGAAGAAGTTCTTTCCAGATTCAGCGCTCAGAGCCTTGGAGTCGCAGTTCGAGAGCTTAGTTCAGGGGAGCCTGTCAGTGGAGGAGTACGCTAGGGAGTTCGGCCGCCTCAGCAGATTCGTAGAGGGATTGAGCGAGACGGCGAAGGCCCAGAGGTTCCGGAAGGGTCTGGTCAAGAAAGTCAAGTCCTTGACCAAGGGCAACAGGGATGCCCCTTTTGAGAAAATTTTGACGGGAGCCTTATTGGCTAAGGATGACCTTGAGCTTAGGCTCAAGAGGGGGCGAGACCCAGTTGGGGGTAGCAGCAGCGGAGGCCAGGCCAAGAGGCCTCACGTACAGTTTCAGCAGGCGCAGCATCAGCCTTGAGGACGGGATCGCAAGGTGCAGACTTGTGCTTACTGCAAGAGGGCAGAGCACGTTTGGGAGACTTGTTATAGGAGGCAGAAGGTTTTGTCTGTTCTGTGGATCCGCTGCTCATCAGGTCAGGGATTGTCCTACTGTACCAATACCTAACGAAGCACCGGGTTAGAGAGAGGAAGTTAGGCTACCTGTAGCGCAGCGCCATGTCCAGAGGGGTGGAGCTTTTGCTATGGCAGTCGAGGAGACTGACGCTGCAGGTGACGGGTTAGCAGGTTTGACCTTCTTATTCTTTCTCTCCACTTTCATGTGTGATTTTCATTAGTACCTGCCAGGATATGATTGTGATATGCTAGATAGCGTAGTTACCCTGTTCGAAACTGTGGAATCACGACCAGTAGGACAGAGTTTTGTATATTATCTTGACCTTGTTTGATTTGGGGGTTTGACCTAGCAGGAGTACGATCATCTAAATTTTGAGGACGAAATTCTTCTAAGGGGGGTAGACCTGTAACACCCAGTTTTCCAAATGAGGGTAATTTTGAACTTTTGTATTTTAAATCATTTAATAATAATATTTTAGTCATGATATGATTTTTGGTGACTTTTAGTTATTTTAAAACTATTTAAAATTTTGATTGGTGATTTTGATGGTTAACTAGCTAAACCCTAGTATTGCTAAGCCTAGAGACTAACCATGACCATAGGAGCCTAGTCACGTGATTAGAATTTTATATTACCAATTTTTAGCCTAGGAGTATTTTGGTTATTTTGACAATTTTGTGAATTTGTAGTTTATGTTAATTAAATATTGTGCTAGTCTTTTAGTAGAGCCTTAGCCTATAAGTTAACCTAACCTAGATTAGTCATGAGGTTAAATTAAGGTTAGAACATTCCTACTAAGTGCCAAGGTTAGTAATATCTAGATATTATTAGGAAGGATATTTCCTTTTGAGATATTTGTAAAAGAAGCCTTAACCAATAGGAAAGCTTGGAAATTGTTGGAGGAACCTCAACCACACATCTAAAACCCTAACCATACTCATTTCAACAGCCACACAAGACCCCCCCCCTCTATAAAGTCACATTAATAAAGCCTTAGCCTCTTTTACAAACCCTAGAAAATGCCCTACTTTGTTCTTCCCTAAAACTCTCCCCATTAATCCAAATTGAGCCCAAATTGAGTCAAATCAATTGCATCATCATCCCCAACAGTAGAGGATACTTGTGGGTGCTTGCTATCAAGGATCGAGGACGGTTGAACCGGAGAAAATCGAGGAAGACGTCGATTTGAGACTATTTACATTGAGATTCTAGCTCTCAATAGGTAAACTTATCTACACCCATTGAAATCATGATTTTTCTTCATAGATGCATTCATTTAGGGTTCCCCTAGGTGTAGCCCAAGTTTGGTAGGAATCTGTGTCCATTTCGTGTCCGTATCGGACACGTATCGGTTTATTTAAATACGTGTTCGATTAAATGCCACTTATGAATGAATTTTCATATTTTGCTAATCTAATTAAATGAATTTGTAGATCTAAATATGTACATCAACTTTTGTGAAGACTGAGTCGTGTTTGGTGCCGATTTCGTATCGTAATTTGTGCTGGACACGCAGTACGGGGGCTCGGTCGAGTGCCCTGCTGCCCGTGTCCGATTTCTCTTAGGACACGACACATCGTGACACCAAACTTGGTGTATACGTGGCCCTAGTGACTGACAGGACTCCCACAAAATTTTGTGGGTTCTCGTTCAGTGTGCACGGAGTAATCGTCGTTGCACGGGTTCTTCACTACACTGTACACACTGTAAATCCCTCTCTGATACACGACTCAAACCTGGACACGACATGACCCCGACTCGATACAGGCACTTGTATCCCTAGTCGTATACCTACCCTAGGGTTGGATACGAGCACGAGGCTCTAGGGTCGACACACGAGCCCCTAGGTTGCTCGACACCACTGCACGAGGCAGCCTTCAGTGCCCATTTCTGATACACTATTTTTTTTACTTGGACACGTTTGTGTCCACTTGGTTGGACACAAACACCCCTCCTGACACATTAACATGCGACACACATATGTGCACATTCGATTTGACATTTCCACATGTATTCGAGAGTTACAAACCCCTTTTTCCTGTGTGTTCTGCCACCAGTGCAGTGCACAGTAGTTATATGTGTTTAAATTGGTTTTAATTTGATAATTAATGGTTAATATAATGTTGTTAATATGTAAACATGTGTGTTATATTAGGTTTTGCCTCTGGGAACAAGGTGATGTTCAATTAATTGTTATTTGGGATTTCGATATTGATTTGAGCTAAATGTAGACTGATAGATGTGTTTGTTTGGAAATCCTAAAAAATCGATTTCCTATCTCTTTAAAATGAACTTTTTGATGGTCAAATTACATGTATATTCATGTGTCAGCTGCTATGATTAGGTATTTACTAGTGTTGGGGATATTGGGTTTCGAAATTTGTTATGGGATTAATGGTATTCTGGATGGAGTGTGAACTGTCACCTCTTTCCTAAGAACACTTGAAATCCTGTGTCTAATTTGCCATGTGCAGTCTTTTGCAAGTAAATTAGTAAACTGTCATTGACACCACACACTGCTACCCCTCTGTTCATGATGACACTATCACTTATGGTTTGGTGAAATTCGAATTTGGTTATAAGATTGGATGAGGTGATGATAATGTTAATATGATATTGAAATGATATTCACTAAAAAATGAAACCTGAGATTTAGGCCACACATGAAAATCTGAGTTAGTGATTCTTGAATGTTTGTATTAACTGAGCTATTTTAAGTATTGAACTGACTTCATTTCCAGTTTTTGACATTTCCACATTGGGTTTTAAGTATAACAGAAACCTGTTCCTGAGAACTTCAGAAAAACCTGGGATTGGATTCGATTTGGTTTGAATGGTTGTTTTAAACATGAAACTGGGTTGTTGGAATTTCGAGTTTGGAAGTTGGACTTAGTATGTTAACCGTGCTCTGTCATTTCCTGTCATTACACCCTATTTCCTGAGTAGCACACTGTTACACTGATTTCTATACCCCATGTACATACATATGTAGCACTATTATAGGTTAAAGTGTGTAATGTTCAATACACATTCATTATTCACTGGAATTCCCTATTTTCCACACTGTTAACTGCCTTTATATATAATACCTGAGAACCCTTAACTATAAAACCTGTGAACTGAAACTAAGTTTATTGATACTTCATAAATGAGATGAAGGATATGATATGAACTGAAATTGAGAATGGGATTTGAGTTGGTTCTGTAAAAACTGATTTCTAAATTGAGTTTGACACCCTCATGTATAGCTCATATCTCACTAATGTTTAGTCTAGTTGTTGATTTGTTATATTTCAGTCTATGCTTATCATAGTTGTTCAATTAACCCACACACAAACTAAACCCACATTGACACTGACCTAAACACCAGCCTATACCCCCATACACATACACATGTACCTTTTCCCCCTTTTGTTTCATATTTCCTATCTATATAAACATGTGTATGCAAGCAGGAAGTTATGAAATAAATGCAATATTGTATATATATATTATATATAGATGTGATATATAGATAAGCTTGATTTCTATATGATACATCATGTGTTACATAAGAGGGATATATGCCTAGGACTATAGGTTGATAGTATATATATAGTGATATGTACATAGGCATATTAGCCCATGTGTTATTATGAGCTGGCCCTATAAGTTTGACCTAGATGTTGACCCAACAGCCTAAGTGACTTGTTGAATATAGTTTGACTAAACCCTAGATAGTTGACTTAGGCTCTTAGTTGACTTGGGTTGACCCAGAGTTGACCAAGTTTGACTTGGACCTAGTTTGACCTAGACAAGTTGACCAGGTTTGACTTAGAGTTGACTTGACCTAGAATGGCCTAAAATTATGTAGATTGCATCATAAATTCCATCTATCTTATTTTTTAAACACATTATAACCCATACTGCTTATTTAGGACATTGTGACTCTAGTGCAGACATCTGATATTACACTACTCTTTTCAGAGTATCAGGCGAGTACATTCTCTGATAGTTCTTTCATTTACTTGTCATTACTGTACTTCAGTTCTAGTTAGC
>JANAVB010044387.1:0-50953 GCA_029216955.1 Iris pallida
TCATCTGGTCATAACTTGCCAATCATATCTTTACCTCACCAGTCTCCATATGAAAATTTAACCTTTACTTAAACCCTTACCATGACTACAGTAGGCAAATCCCAATTTCCAAACATCACTCTTGAAGCACAACCCTCACATTTAGGAATCAACATTAACCATTTATTTAAATTTTTAACTTCTTTCACCTTGTCTTAAATTTGACCCAAAATCTCTAAATTCCGTTTACGAATTCCTTGAACTTGTTCAAATTGTTCTCCTCGTATTATTTAATTTAAATCTCTAGGCCATAAAAAACTTATCTTTCATCATAAAATTAACTTCCGTATTTTCTTCAACATACACCCTTGAATATTATTCTCCTAAAAATATTTCACAACAATCTCTAAACTTTAACTTTGTGCTCTCTCTATCCCTAGTCATTTTCTCGCAACATCTTGTTTAATATCCTTATTAAACACAACTAACTTCTCTTTTCCATTACTAACCTTCTACATAGCCCCAGAGTAAAAGTTTTCCCCAGAATCAATAACCAAGATTTTCTAAGTTCTCAAAACTAGGTTAACCTCTGATATCCTCATTAGTTTTGAATACACCTATAAACTATCTCATAACCCCAAAATTTCTCTAAATGTAATTGTTTCCAGATTGGCAGTATACATCTCTCTATTCTATTCGAGACCTTTACCACATTTCTATCTCAAGTTTTCATATGGAACACTCCACATTTGATTTCCTTTAGATCATCATAAAATAACCAGTTACGTCTTCTCTGAGCTACATAATTTACGTCACTTCCTTAATATTTCTCAGGCAAAATGATATGAAGATTCAAGAGTTGTCAAGGTATAGCTGACAGAATTATATACGAGACAGGGAATTGATATAATCAGGACAGGAATATAAGACAAGGAATGATGGTAGTAAAATATTGGCAGGAAAAGAATGATAATAGAATCTGTTCTGCTTATCTATTTAAAAGAGGGACCCATTTTTTTTGAATGACTGAAACAAAAGTAGCAAAAACATGTTCGAAAACATTTAAGGTACAATCTGATAATCATATGCGTCTATCCAAAATCATGGTACTCTAAATCTTCGTCATACTAGTGAGCAAGGCTACGATAATCACAGAGTCTTTGACTTATGCACATACCTCTAGAATCATGGTATTTAACATTTTCGCGATGCCGCTAGCTTGGCTGCGAAAACCTTAAATTTCCACACCCGAGAAATATATCCAAAATCAGACTATATGTCCTCACCATGCTGGCTAATGTGACTATAGAAGACAAGATTTCTATAACTTAGATGACCTAGCCCATATAATTTCATCTTGCCAAATATTAAATTAAATCAACAATGAATACCAAAAAAAATCAAATTTATCAACGAACATCAAAATTCAGAAATGAACAAAATTTTTCAAATCATATAACTACAAACTCGGATGCTATAGCTAACATCAAGATTCAAATTTCAACAATCTTCATCAAAATCAATAAATACAAACTCAAATTCAATAATAATCCATCAAAATCAAATTCAATAGCAGAAAGTAAAGATAAATCAAATCAAGGAAAAAGAAAAGAGTTTTCAAATCGGAGTTAAACAAGATTCTCAAGGGTCGTCCCAGGAATCTCTCAAGGGATCCTAATTGTGATTGAGTATCTTCAAAAATATATCCTAATCCTACTACAGGCTGTAGTGGTACTCTAGTTCGAATACCACTACACAAACTCGACCTGCATGGGCCACCACTAAAAATGTGTCACGACCCGCACCCTAGAGTTAGGGCACGAGAACGTAACAACGCCCAGCCTACGCCGCAGCGTCGGCGGTAGAACGCTGTCCTAGGTCTCAATGCATCTAACAGTATAAGACTAAATAGTTTATACTCCCCGAATGGGGGCGACATAGCAGAATGTAAACTCAATCACATCTAAGGTAGAGCATAAAGGAAGATAGATAAAACATGAAATCGAAAAAAGATACAACAGATAGAAGTCTAAGTGTCTAAGATACAAACTCAGAATACATCTCAAAATCCAAATACAGTAATCCATAAATACAACTCAAGATGACTGAAAATAAACTATAAGCAAAAACCCTAGCTATCTATGCAACCTCTACTGTCTCCTCTAGGCTAGCAGGCAACCTCCAGGCTATCTGTAAAATTTATCAACAGGTCCAGTCAGGACAGGAGCGAGCACAATACATCTCAACAAATCATAGCAGGTTAGAAAATATAATCATGCAGTAAAGTAAGATACAGGATCTGAAAAAATATAGTATGTAAACAGGGAGAGAACTGTAATAGAAATATCTACTATAAATAGAGAACTAACAGTGGCTAGTGATATAGAGTACAAGATAGCACATGTGAACGGAACAGATTTGTACATGATCTACACTAAAGAGTTGTACATGATCTACACTACTATGGAATTGTTCACATGACTACTAGCACTCCCCCGTTTCCCCAATCAAAACACAAGGATCTAAACAGGTTATGTTATTGTACATAATATCACATGGGGGCCCATGAAAGGGTGCACATGATAGTATACATGAAGGCTCTGTGAACATGAGAGTACAAGATTCACAAGAGTGTACATGTATGGTGAAAGCACATGAGTACATGATGAAAGTAAAACGCACATGACATAATATACCCGATGCTCCCGAGGGGGATAACATCACATGAAGAGATCCGTATAGTACTAATCCGTGATAATGTCGTGACAGCATCAAGTATAGTAATCTAAAGCAGGAATATAATTCTAAGCAGGATATGAAATGATCAGAGAATGTACTCGCCTGATAACTGAATGTCCAAGGTAAAGATACTGTCCGAGAAGAGGTATCTAGCTCCTAATTAGAACAGCACAAGTCATAACATGTCCAGAAGGGTAATATAAAGCACTACAATGCGTTCTACATGAATCTAGGTCAAACTAGGCCAAAGTCAACCCTTGGTCAACTCTGGTCAACTGCACTAGTCAAACTAGGTCAAACTAGGTCATGTCCTAACCCAGCAAGTCTTACTAGGCCTAACAAGACTATCCTAGCAAGCACACATCAATACAAGGCTATACAAGCCAGCATACACCCGACTCTATATAGCATGCAATTATTCAATACTCAAATAGGCAAGAATTCACATTGGATATACACTAGGTAATCTATTACTTTAAACTATATATGTCTACACATATATACACATGCATATATTGGTATTCAACATTAGGTCTATAATCATGACATTTCAAATGGTTATATAAACTTATATATTACAACACAATATGCTAACATATATATAATATACATACATAGCTAAGTTAGCTATATTCGTAAATACTTATTTAAGAGGCTATGTGTGTGTATGTGAACATGGCAAAGGGGCAAGTGAGGGTTAAATGGGCATACATAGTGTATATATATCAAAGATTGTCAAAGTGTAAGTGAACAATGTGTCAAGTGTGATAGTGTCAACATAGTGTAAGGGGGTACATGAGGTAATATAGGATTTGTGTTAACATAGAACATTACATCTCATTAACTTGTATATTTCATACATTACATCTATTATTACATTACATTCATGCTTGCATTCATTCATCATTCATTTATTCTCTTGCACTACTATATGTACCATACATTACATACTATGGAACCTACATATTCATTACAAGCCATACTTATACATGCTTACATTAGATAGAATACTTACACCTCGTACATTATTTATTTAACCACTTACTCATGCTTGTATTCTCTATTTAGTTACAAAATGTATATACATTAACATGGGTTAAAATCAAATAGAACATTATATTACACACAAGGGTGCACAAAATGCATATGCCGAATAGTAACTCCTACTAATAATCAATACTGTACCATCTCAGTATGAATTAAAATCTAGGATTAAAGTATGTTATAGATCTATGTGTTAGCTTTCCGAAACTTCAAACGGATCGCATTTTCGTTTCCGAAAACTCCCGAAATTGCAAAAATACCGAGAACGCGTTTGTCTTTCGTATAACTGACACTCAAATAATTCTCCAGAAAGTTACAGAAAGAATTAGGCCTATTAATACATGTTTTTGAAAAGCTAACTTCAATACGCTTCTTTTAAAAAAACGGGAGATTAAACCGAGCTTTGATCTAGAAGTTATGACATTTCTAAGTTAGAGCTGAAATTAAAAACGTGGATAAAAATCATGACGGATTTAGATAGTTTGAGCCAAAAGAATACACAATATATATCCTAATTATCCACAACAATAATAGCAATAATAATATGAGGAACCACACTCACAAACTTGATTATATAATCATCATGAACCATTTATTACATATATAAATATAGATAAACTCTCATTACAATATATATATATAAATATATATATGTAACATGAACACATCCACAACACAAAGGACACTCCTATGACCTCCAAATGGACACAAAATGGACACAAATGGAGATACAACCATGGGGGTCATTCCTATGGGTTCAAAATAGACCTATATGCATGAGGAAATGAAAAGGAGAAGAGATTTATACCTCCCGGTAGATCGAATCGAAGAAAAGCCTTCCCGGAGCGACACCGACACGTAGAGATTCCAAAAGGACACGAACGAGCTTCGAATCCTCCCAAACTTGGGTAGCTTCCTTCTTGGCTAGAATGGAGAAGGAAGGAAGAAGATTTGGTGGTGAAATGAAAGGATTTGGTGGAGAAATTGCTAGGGATTGCTCTCTAGGAATTTGGGGAAGAACAAGAGAGAGAAAAATAGATGGATAATGACAAATGGGAGGCTCAACCCTATCCTTATTGTGGCTGGCCATAAAGGTAGTTTTGTCCTATTAGGAAAAGTCCAAAAGCCCCTACTAACCTATTCTTTGAGTATTAGGAAAGGGCTAATTGGTTGGGGCTAAATTAGTCATTCTAAAGTTTCTAATCACACTAACCTTATCCATAATAATTAGTCTAACCTCTAACTAAAATATTTCTATCATGTGGACTAAACTTAATATCATGTGGGCCATGCCTAACTAGTGTGTGGGTCGCACTAGAGTCAAACTACCCCCGGATCCCCGTTTCAAGTCGGATTGAGTTGAAATTCGAACCCGACTCAAATAACCCCAAAATAATATCATAAATAATAAAATAATATCAAAATAATTCAAAGAGGTCAAATGCAAAAATATCCTTAGGCCAAAAATGATATTAAAATATCATAATCACATGGTTAGGCTCTAGGTCAAACAGTCTCTAGGGTTTCACTAGCAAAACGTCAAAACCACAAGTTATTGATTTAAATAATTTTAAAATGATTTAAAATCACCAAAAATCATATTACGAATTAAATATCATTATTAAAATAATTATAAACATGAAATTTTAAAATTACCCTCATTTGGAAAACTGGGTGCTACACCATGCGATGTCGCATATGAGATTGCATCGATAACAAATATAACATGGTGCATGTTGACGCTAAGTCTAGGCGATAAAAAATTATTGGAACAACTTTCGATCGTGAATGATGTAGCTAGATTTTGAGTATTCGTCGGATGAATGCTCGAATGGTTATGTTGGTCGACGATCGAACTTGAAATTCACCAACGAACATGGTGATTCAGATAGGCGATTGTGAGAATCGTGCTATGCACAAGAGAACGATAAGGGAATGACTTACGAGTCATGTCGTTAGATTCAGATTCACCTTACAATTGAGCTTGCGTGAATCAAAACTTACATTCGATGTTGCGAGACGGATAAGTTAAAATTTTGGCTAGTGAATTTCTACTCGTTAGGAAATCGAACGTAAGACGCATCGTAAAGACTTCCATGTTAAGGCGATCGTTGCCTTGAGCACCGTCGCCTCAATATAAACTGTTGTGTCGGATAGATTGTGGCCTTTGTGCAATGTTAATTTGAGTTGCATCGGGAGAAGTTATGCATGGTGTCTAGGTAAGTCACCTAGCGGGCGTAGTCCTGAATGTTGATGCAATTGCAAGTAACGAAGAAAATCGTATCGAGATAAGTTGCATAGGCAAACTTCGGAAATAGTTGGGTGGCGACTTCGAACGTAAGGCATTGCGAAGGACCGTTGCGATCGGATGCGCAACGGCTTGACGCAACACATAGAGTTGATAGTCCATACGAAACATACGAAAAAAATATGATTTTGAATCGCGTCGTGTGTAATGACTCTATTGAATGAATCACGTATGTATCGCATATACGTATGCGATAAAATTTTGAGAACAGTTGCTAAAGATAAGTCCGATCGAGAGTACGAGATGGCAAGTATAGGATTGAAATTTACCTGTCAGCTTTGTTCCAATTTTCTACCACTGGACTTGGTCAAAATACATATATCTTCGGGACGCCTTGAATATAGGTACCGGATCCAAATCGAGTTGTATACAAATTCAAATCGAGCTGCAGGAAATACTTTAAAATGTTAGTGAAAAGCTTGCAAGATAGTGTGAAACTGAACAACATTAGTGGGACGAGATCGTGAGACGATCTATAAAACACTTAGTCGGAGTGTTGGTTTTCGTTCGAGGATGAACCTTGTTTTGAGTGGTATATTTTGTAATGTCCCGTTCCGCACGGCACATTACGCTGAAGCGTTGACTCAACGAGTCGCATTGACCGAATGAAATGTATCAATACGAATCGATACGAGAGTTACGTTGTCCCGAGCAACGCATTGAACTAAGTCGATGCGAAGAGTTGTCTTGTCTTATCCGAAAGAAAGCATCGAGTGAATCGATGCGAAGGGCCGCATTGCCCCAAAGGATGAGTGCGTTGAATCGGCTCGAAGATTCTAAGAAATCGAATCGACCAAGGCGCAAGTCCAAATCGATGCAAGTATTGATTTTAGTTGGTTTCATGTGCAGGCTATACGTTTACGCTAAAATATTAGAGGTCGATCTTTTATCTTCTTCAATAAGGGGTCCGCAAAACCAAATCGACGCCTTGTGACGGGCTGAGACTTGGGCACGATAAGCCAAATCGGACGTATAATTCAATAAAGCACGAAGTGCTCGAATGGCTAAGTCAGGAGAGTGGCCGTGCAATGAAGTTATGGAATCAAGCCGCTTCGGCTCAGCAAAACGACAAGGCGAATCGACTCAAGGTGGGGGGATTGACTCTTATTTTTACTCCTTCATGCGATAAGTCAAATTATATCATTGTATGCTAAGTTAACCTATCGACGCCACGGACGTGGTCCGATCGGAGAGAAATCGTAATGCGTGTCGAACACTAGTTAGAACAATTGAAATGAAACATGCATCATATGCACGAGTCGCTATGGAACATTGGATATCACAAAGGCGAGCGCCTTGGTGTGCAAGCCGCAAGAACATGGGATAACTGTATTCGGCGAGTACCTTAGTGCACGAACCATTCTGTGCCTTCGTGCACAAGTTAGAAAGGCTAGAACATTGAAAGACAATAGGCGAGCGCTCTAGCGCGCAAGCCTCGGACATTGAACACTAAGGCATAGAACATCGGAATACGGTCGAAACGTGCCTATGTGTACGAGATCATATAAGATGGCTTCGTTACGAAAGAATACAATTGTGGCATGAATGTGACAGAACTGTCGGACGTGGCATGATGCCTCGAAAGGTGTTCGAGACCTTCGGGTCGTTCGGTTGAGGAACATTGAGTTGAGGCATAATGCCATTGAACATTGAAACAAAGTACGAAACGTAAGAACATAGAAAGTTAACAAAAGAAACGCAAGATGATAAATTCTGAGTCTCGAACTCAGGACTATGCTTGGATGTTTAAATAATAAGGGCGTTGCATAGTCGAATGGGATGGACTTGAGATTAAATGTGATAATAACTCATGCACGAGTGTTTCCCCCAAACGGTTAAATGCCGGAGCGCCCCGGAACTGCTTGGCCCTGGAGGGAAATGAATAATCTTTGATATGCGCACATCCTTAAGACGAGTAGCACTCGCATGTAGATAAGAAAAGCCGCAAATGATGGCATACAGTGGGAACGTTTCGGTTATTGGGACCGCAACCTACCCGTTAAACGTCGGACTACCCGACCAAATTCGAGAAAAGAAGGAGAGAAAAGAAAGTAAGAACTCCTTTAGTCCATTCCGGCATGGATATGCCAACGGCCTTCATATAGCTAAGGAACGATGGGTTGAAAGTGTAGGCACATACGTATCCCGCACACATAGATCCTGCTTAGAGATGCACTTATAATATGACAGGAAAGGAATGGGGCGCATTCACCTTGCGTCGGTACAAGGGCGAGTGCGTCGACTTGGTAAGAAGTCGCGCCACGAAACAAACACGAGATTGCTTGCCTGCTTGCCTATTTCAATTTGAATAACATGCTTGCCATGCTAATATGCTTTACGCTTTCGAATATGCCATGAAATTGACCCTAAGGAGAATATAGCAAGATCATAAGCTAAGTTGCATGATTGAACATAAATACTAAAATATCGGTTTATAAGGAAGGTCTTTACGTCAGTACATGCGAGGACGAACGTACTGATCCTCCACCAGCTTTCATGCAGGGCACGAGGAATGGATTGCTCGCGGCGAAGCGTTGCTTGATGTAAAACCCCAATATTTTCTAATTATTTTAATGCTTTAAAAATTATTTTTCTATATTTTTTGAGTTATTTGGTATATGTACGTAATTATAGATGTATATAATATGTGTATGTTTGTGAGCTTGATATTTTAATACTAATAAATATAGCCTAACTTAGTTACACAATATTTTTTGTTACTTAATTAAGAATTTTAGAATTTTTCTTGTGTTTATATATATATATATATATATATATATATATATATATATATATATATATATATATATATATATTTTATATATATATATATATATATATATATATATATATATATATATATATATATATTTTAAAAAAAAACTTAGGTGGTCGGTCCCAGACCGACCACAACACAGTAGCAAGTATAGAGCAAATGGAAAAAGAAAAGAAAAGGAAAAAGAAAAAAAAAAGTATTAGGCCACCCACCTACCTAAAGTGGGCGGGCCCTATTTTTTTTGCTTGCTGCTTTCAGCAGCAAGCTCGCGTAATAGTCCAAACCGTGGGATTTTTTAGTTCGAAACCTATTAGTATTAGGTTTTAGTCAAAAGTTGTTATAAATACATCTTTTTCCACAAACCTCAAAATCCTAGACTTCCAAAACGAAAGTTGCTGCTGATCATACCCTCTTCGTCTAAAAGTTTGTTTCACCAGCGACGGAGCTTTATGTGCGACGAACAGAGCATCGGAAGTCAGTCCCTCGTCACCCACGGTGCAGTTTTCCCACTCAAGGTACCCTACTTCCCTACGACGTAACTTTTTACTCGTAGCACCGATTTTTAATCCGTAAAATTTTCTGGAAAGTAGACTTGACCCTCTTCGAGATCCTCTACGTGGATTTCGAAACAACCCATCGACTTGCTCGAAAAATCGAGACGAAGTTGAAAAAAAACCTGTTTTCTGTAATACTAAAAACTATTTTAAAACGACAACTTGTCGGCCAATTTTCTTGCTGTGTACTAAAGAATTGTAGAAACTAATTGAACACATGTGAAGACGACATAACCACGATTAAAACACATTGTGTAGATCTGAATTTCATTTTCTGTGCAAGAACTAAATCAGCGTTAAAGTTGGGCGAAAAACTGTTTTCTAAAGTGTCAATTTTAGAAAATTTCTACGATACGACGTACGTCCCGACAAACCGGGCGACGTGGTCGCGCGTTATACGCATCGAAAGGTGCGTATAGACGTTGCTGACGTGTGGGAACTGACGGAACTCAGTTTCGTCGCGTATGCGCGACGAAATTAACGCGTATCCGTCGAGATACCTCCCGTATCGGCGTTTTGCAAACTTGTCCATAACTTCGTGTACACCTTTTTGGCGGGCCCGCGACCCACTCAAACGGGCAAATTTGTACACGGCTCATCGGAATCCAAAACTGGACATACCGTTGAGTTCCTCTCCTTAAACTGAATCCGTAGACAGGTAATTTGACAACTTTAGAGACCATAGACTTTGGCACGCGTTTCGGTGCAAAGCAGGTCCAACGGCGGACATCGTTTTGATCCGAAATTACGATTTTGCCCCTGTTCCAGAATTAGACTTTTGGACAGGCATTTCCTAATTATATCTTCTTCACCGAGATCATTTTTGATGTTTGTTTCAGCATTTGGAGTCATCTGTGATTTGTGAGTTTTGGTGCTGACACTTGCTACTCTAGGTTTGTCTTTCTCGCACCGCAGGCAAGTATACCTTGCCATAGATTCTGATTGTGCTCATTTATTTTTAGTATATTTATTTTTGCATATTTCTTTCTCTTATTTGTCATTTTATTTCTATTAGGCGTCCAAGTCACACTTGGGTGCATGCGGCTATATTTAGTCGTTATATTTATTTATGTCTTTAGTTGCATGTCGACCTTGTGTCAGTTGACTACCCTATGAGTATGTGGGATATTTTCATATCCCCTATGGCCTTGATACATGCGTATCACGTGATAAATGAGTTATATAGGACACGGACCTGCGTACTCGACTGGCCATCGATATGTACGGGACGTGCGACGGTTAGGAGGTACTGCTACTAGTGCGTTGAGTTAGAAGCCGTAGCAGTTGCCAACTGGACAGGCTATGGATACATCTTGGACAGGAGCAGTTGGGGGGAGGGGACAGCTACTAGCATAGGGGCTACATTTATTTTTTACACACTTTGGGGCCGAGAGCGACTCGTACGAGTACTACTTTCTGTCCCGGCCGATAGCGTCTCGGATGAGCGCTACTTACTGCCACTCTTATTATTCTGCTGATCCTACAGCCCCTGCGTAGAACGTTGTCCTCAAAGTGCATCTCACATAGACGGTTAGGAGATCCTGTAGAGTTATAGCTGCATATTTTATTTTGCACAATCAGTTACTTGGCATGTTTTCTGTATCTTGTTACGTTCCTCTGAGGACCTGGTGATCTCTCCAGGATTAGACGAGCAAGACTATCCAGAGGAGTACGGTGTCGCATTGGATCCAGCATACATCGGTGACGAGGCCTCTTCCGCTCATACTTAGTTTTATTCTTTACTATCTGAGACCATGTATTGGACATCTTTTTATCATTCTTTCTTGATGTTTGAGGAGGTTGGACTCTATTTAGTTGAGACTATTTTCCATAGCTGTTTGGGTGGAAATGTCTACCCGGCTATATTTTGATATCATCATTTATCTTATTTTAGTGGACTTATTATAATCTCTGTGTTGAGATGTGGATGAGATTTAGTTATATTATTGTGGCTTATCATGTACTACTATTACAGCTTATGTACCAATACGGTGATTACCTTATATTGGTGTATTCTTCGTATAGTACAGCTGGCATGTCTACGTACTTAGTCCTACGTATTTTGGGACTGGAACGTTACATGTTTTTGTGGTGGCCCATGCAGGTCCAGAATAATATTGTTGGGTTACATGACTGTGCCCAACAAGCTTGCTGTAACACCCAATTTTTCAGATGAGGGTAATTTTCAAATTTTGTAATTATAATTATTATTTATTGATAATTATTTCATATTATGATTTTTGGTGATTTTTAATTATTTTAAACTATTTAAATTCATGACTTGTGATTTTGGTGTTGTGCTAGTGAACAGTAGAGACTGCCTACCCTAGAGCCTAGCCATATGATTAGGATATTTTTGACATTTTTGGGGTAATTTAAATTTATTAGAATTTATTTGAATTTATGAAAAAAAATTTAGAAATTATTTTGGAATTGTTTGAATAAGTGTTGACTAGGTTGACTTGACTTTGACTAGCTTTGACTTTGTGACCTAACCCTAGTTAAGTTGGACTTGACTAGATATGGGATCCTAGGTTAAGTTAAGTTAACCATACTCTAGTTAGGGAACCAATTAGGAATATTGAGACTTGAATAGAAGGATTTTGACCACAAGTCATGACTTGGGATTTCTAAGTCATTGATTTATGACTAAGCCCAAAGCCCATTAGTCAAGTGCCCAAACCCTAGCCCTAACATTTTTGTCTAGCCAACCTAGGGATTCCCCCACTATATAATCTCTCCTAAAAATCTAGGGCTAGCCTCTTCTTTAGGAATTTATTTCAAGAGAAGAAAGAGGTGAGTCTCCATGTTCAAAAATCCCTAAAAAATCTATTTCTCCTCTTTTTTAATCCAAATAAATTGCATTGAGTCCTAAATTTCCTCTACTTTCTGTTGGTATCAAGTGTTCTCAGCTTTGGAGCTCATTGGAGGAATTTGGCCATCAAGAGGAGCACCTCTTTGTGGAGCTTTTTGGAGCTTTTGATACTCATAGATAATTTTAAATCCACACCATAGAATTCTGTTATTTTTGTATCATTAGGTAGCCCTAGACCTAACCTAACTGTAGGAATAGGAATCCCTAAGTTTTTGTGTCCTTTCGTGTCCAAATTGGACACGTATCAGTGTTTAATTTTAGGTGCTTGATGAAATGCCCCAATGGGCATTTCGTATGAATTTTGGGAATCTTTTTGAATAGGAAATTAGTTTATGTTGTCGCTTACACGATTCTTCATGACTGAGGGTGTCCCTGTGTCGCATCGCGTCGGATTCGACACTTGCACACGCGGGTGCGCGCGCGCACGGGGGACTGTGCGCGTGCCCTGCTGTTCGGGGGCTGTGCAGGACACGACACGCCATGTTTCGACACGAAATTTTGTAGGATCGAAGGGGCATGCACTGACATCATGCCCCCAAAATTCCATTAAATCTCGTGCACTGGTTAAGGAGAAATCGATCGTGCACTGTCCTTACACTGTTCTGTGCACTGTGACTTTTAGCCACTGACACGGCTTCATAATTCGGACACGCGACACTTTGGACTCGATACAGGTGTATGGACACGTGCACCTAGACCTAACCTAGGTGTGGGCACAACCACGTATCCTAGTTCGTGTCGTGTAGGGTGCACGATACGCGTGCACACGTGCACGATGCAGTGCACTGAACTGGCCTATTTTGCACTGTTTGGTGTCTCATTTTGAATGGACACGTTTGTGTCCAATTTTTTGGACACAAACACATTAAATAGCTTGTGTACATTTAGTTTAATTATTACCAACCATTAACTTTGCAAATTAGTCAAGTTCGAATTCATTTTCTCATTTTTTCCCCTAATTTCTGAAACATGATTTTTCTCTGTATTTTTTTTTTTCATTTTTGAACTTGGTAGCATAATTAATCTCTTAATTGTTGTTATTAGCATGATTTTAGTCCCTGGTATGGACCTCCTACTTGTATTCTATCATTGGTTCGAATTTGGTGTGTTTTGGTTGGATATTGATTTCAAATGGGTTGATGACTGGGGGGAAACTGAATTAGTTCAGTTTTCACAATTTTCTGAGATTGAATGGGGCCTGAACTTGTATTTCCCTTTACACCACTAAGCCCTGTCAATAGTGATTTCAATGCCTCCTATATTGTACTAACCTGGAATTGAAATGCCTTCACTAATTTACAAATCTGAGAATGTTTAGGTTTGAGGACTGATTTGTTAAAACTAAACTTATGTGACTGTTTGTTTATGAACTTGGGTTGAATCAATTTGCAAACTGCCAACTAATTTTGATGAGAAATGTTGTTCTTCAAAACCTGGGATTGGTTTTGGACTGAGTTAATTCAGTTTCTAATTGATGTGCATGGTTCCGTTCCTCTTTCAGTCCAGTTTTGATGCATACTTTGCTCACCACTCTCCCTCATCACACACAAACATTACACACATACACTAGCACTGTTTTCCAAATTTTTCAGTTCTTTTAACTGTCACACTTGCCTCTCTTTAACACACACACACACAAAGCCCTACATACATGTTCTCACATTACACCACACACTCATGCTCTCTCTCTCTCTCTCTTTCTATATATGCAAGTAATGTATGCATGTAATAGATATTATATGTATACATGTCAATCTTGTAGTGTAGCTATATACATTAATGTATATATAGTATTTTCTATGTAATATGAGTGTAATGTATATAGCCTAATATTGTTAGCCTAATATAGAGTGCCTAATTGAATGCCTGTGTATAATGCAACCCATAACCTTTAAATTGAAATGATAGTCAAATTCAGATTTTATATGTAAACCACCATGCCATGTAACCCTCCTCTGATGATTTTCATGATGAAAATAGATGTAACCTTGTTAACTTGTGCCATGTTCTAGTGTAATCTATAACTAGTGTTTGATTTTCCCCTTGTTGTGCACCTCCATGTTCACACACACACATAGTAATACATGCAACCCTTTCTCTCTCATTATACAATGTTGATTATAGCTCAATGTGAATAAACTCTTGATGTGTGGCTTGATGTGTTTGGCTTGTATAGCCTCGTGATTGGTGTGTGATTACTAGACTAGGTTTGGTTAGGACTAGTGAGACTTATTAGACTTGTTGGGCTAGGACTTGACCTAGTTGACCTAGTTTGACTAGTCTAGTTGACTAGAGTTGACCGAGAGTTAACTTTGGTCTAGTTTGACCTAGACAGCATGCAGATGCATTGTACATTTCATATATCATTCCTTGTGTACATCTTGACTTATGTTGCTCTAACTAGGAGTCAGGTACCTCATCTCGGACAGTACATTTACTTCAGACATTCAGATACGAGACGAGTACATTCTCTGACCGTTTCATACTTGTCTGGATTTATATTCTTGCTCTAGATTACTGTACTTGATGCTGACACGATCATTATCACGGATTGGTACTATACGGATCTTCTTCTGAGATGTTATCTCCTTGTATTCACTAAATACATATTGTAATGTGCGTTTCACTTACATATTGTATTTATTGAATACCCATATCCTTGTATACTCCTTGTGCATATTGTACTCTCAGTATCACATGAGTCCCAGGGATAGACCATTGTACAACTATTGTATAACATTGTACATCTAATGTATAATATTGTACATCCATTGTATAACATTGTACAACTATTGTATAATATTGTACATCTATTGTATAATATTAACATCTTTTGTATAACATTGTACACTATTTTTCAAGATAACGTAACCAGAGTAGATCCTTGTGTATTGATTTGGGGAGGGGGAGTAGAATTGGTTATGTAATCAAATCCTATTGTACAATATTGTATAACTATTGTATATGTCTATTGTACACCCATGTACAATGGAGTTACCATTGCATTTTCCTAGACCGTTTACATAACCATATTGTACTCTAAATCATAGTAGGCTTACAGTTCTTATTTATCATATTTAGATATTTCATGTTATCAAATCTCTACTGTTTTTCATATACTTCTTACTTTCAGCGTTTCATGTACCTTACCCTATTGCATGCTTTATATTTTCTAACATGATATGAACTGCGTGAGATATTTTGTGCTCGCTCCCGTCCTGATTGGACCTGTTGAAAATTTTACAGAGGATGATGAGGAACTCTCCACCCTTACTTGGAGTTTGCCTAGTTGACACTCGCGACCTGGACCCCTGGGGAGGTTCAGACAGCTGCTGAGGACGATACCTTGCTTAGTATAGATAGCTTAGACTGTTTTCCATTTTATGTTTAGATGTTGTCCTTAATTCAGAGTTGTATATTTTTAGAGATGATAAGACTTATATTTCTTTTCTGTTGTACCTTAGTTGAGGATTTCTTTTCTATTTCCATCGTGCTACATTCTACCTTAGATTGTGATTGAGTTGTACCTCGGTGTTGGCCTCCTTCTGGAGAGTATATTTCATGTTACGTAGTTATAGTTCATGACCTAGAACAGCATTCTACCACCGACACTGCGGCGTAGGCTGGGCGTTGTTACGTTCTCGTACCCTCACGGTGGGTACGGGTCATCACACCTGCAAACTATGAATAGGATATAAAATCTCATCCACTTACTACTACCTTCTTTGATCTCTACTCCATCTACTTTTTCCTATAACTTATTAAATTCCTTTCAGGTTGAAATTGTTCTAACCAACTCTAATTCTTCGTGCCAATATAGGATGAATCTTCGTAGTGGACGCGCTACTCCCCTTACCATTACTGACGGGAACACTACTGCTCGCGAGGAACCAGTGAATCCGCAACAGCCAGCTATGTCTTCGACCACTCCAGCACCATCTGGGCCATCCCTGCAGCCAGTGATGACCCCAGCTACGACTCAGCAGACTGGTCCCGAGGATCCTGTACCTCAGGGAGAGTACCTACCACCACCACCACCTTATCCACCTCCGTTCCTACCACAGATTCCACCCCCAAATCTACCATCATCATATCCCCCAAAACAGCCACCACAGTATCCACCATACTATCGACCCCAGCAGCCCACACCATATCCACCACCATATCCATCACCATATCCACCATCATATCCACCCCAGTATCCTCTACAGAATCCATCTCAGTATCCACCCACATACCCCCCACCTTATCCCTTTCCATACCCTTCATATCCTCCACAGATCATGCCCCAGATGCCATACATGCCCCCACAGTAGCCCATGCCTCAGGCTGGTGGGACTACTATAGAGCAGATTCTCCAGAGCTTGGTACAGGCTCAGATGCAGCAGAGCGAGGCCATCAGGAGGAGTGTAGAGACAGTATTGGCCCGAGCACCACAAGCCACTATGGGTTCTATCGAAGGGTTCCGCAACATGAGTCCTCCATACTTCAAGGGCACTGAAGACGTCATCGGGATCACCAATTGGCTGGTGAAGACAGAGAATCTCCTGAAGGCTTCACAGTTATCCGCAGATCTATGGATGACGGCAGTGAAGTTACAGCTTGAAGGAAATGCTTATGATTGGTGGGCCGCAGAGGTGAGGCGGCTAGGAGTTGATCAGACATGGGAGGCATTCAAAGAACTGTTCAATAAGAAGTTCTTCTCCGACACCGCCAATGATGCTTTATTTGAACAGTTTCTACACCTGGAGCAGGGGAATATGACGGTTGATGAGTATGATGCCGAGTTTAGCCGACTGAGTCGTTTCGCACCAGGGTTGGTTACGACAGAGCTGGAGAAAGCCAAAGGATTTCATAGAGGCTTGAGTATAGAGTTGCAGAGGTACACCAGCTCCGAGTCGAGGGTCTCCCAAGTAGCTGTTCTGGCAGAGGCTAGAACTCAGGAAGCCATAAGTAAGAAGGCAAATCTACGAGTTACATCAACCATGGGATCAGCTAAGACCACTACAGGAGGGCCAATGAGACGTCCTCCTACACATCAGCAGCAGCAGAGGACCGGGCCATACCAGACCCAGGAAAAGGCCACTTGCCACTACTGTGGCAAAGTTGGACATATTCATAGAGATTGTAGACGCCGGCTGGGACACTGTTTAACTTGTGGATCGAACCAGCACCAGACCAGAGATTGCCCATTTCATAGGAATGCTCCACAAAATCAGCAGCAGAGGCCAGCGATTGCGGGACCAGGAGCACCACGACCACCCTTACCCCCTCAGACAGCCCATTTTCAGCAGGCCAAGGCACAGGCGGGCAACCAGAGAGTTGGGAAGGTTTTTGCACTAGCTACAGAGGAGACCGAACCGGAGGTGGAGGTCATAGCAGGTATGATTTTAGTTGCATCATTTCCTGCCATTACATTATTTGACACTGGAGCCACCCATTCATTCATAGCCACTAGCTTTGCCACTAGACACAGTATACCCATGTCATTTTTATCTAAAAATATTAGAATCCTCACTGGAGGAGGAGTGGTACCTGTTAGTGGTATTTGTAGAGATTGTCCTGTAGTGATAAATGGTAGAGATATGAAAGCACGACTTCTTGTATTTCCGATGCCGATGTTCGATGTGGTTTTTGGAATGGACTGGTTGAGCCAGCATGTCGCTCTCATTGACTGCCATAGGGGCAGTATCGTCTTTAGACCACCGAGTGATGCGGAGTTCGAGTTCACCAAAGAGGATGCCTTGAGGAGCGATGCATCTGCATCGGGGACTCACATGATAATGCAGGACACCCCTCAGCACCCTATCATCACCGAGTTCGAGGATGTATTCCCCGAGGAGTTGCCAGGACTGCCGCCTGACCGAGACATTGAATTTTCTATTGAGCTTATTCCAGGAGTCGAGCCTATTTCATCTTGAGTTTATCGGTTAGCGCCCAAGGAGTTGGTAGAGATGAAGATGCAGATTGATGACTTATTGGAGAAGGGCTTTATTCGTGCCAGTGGGTCACCATGGGGAGCACCCGTTCTTTTTGTGCCTAAGAAAGACGGGACCGTGCGCATGTGCATCAACTACAGAGCTTTGAATACAGTGACAGTAAAGAACAAGTATCCATTTCCGCGTATAGACGATCTATTTGATCAATTGAGCGAAGCAAAAGTATTCTCCAAGATTGACTTACGATCAGGCTATCACCAATTGAAGGTTCGGAAGGAAGATATTGTGAAGACAGCTTTTCGATCGAGGTATGGACACTATGAGTTCTTGGTCATGCCTTTCGGTTTGACCAATGCACCCGCAGTTTTCATGAATTTAATGAACAAGATCTTCCACCAGTACTTGGACAAATTTGTAGTAGTCTTTATAGATGATATCTTGATTTACTCCAAGAGTCAAGAGGAGCATGAGCAGCATCTACGGATAGTTTTGGAAACACTGAGGAATGACAGACTCTTTGCGAAGCTTAGCAAGTGTGATTTCTTTCTCAAGGAGGTATCATTTCTCGATCATATTGTTACGGGTGCTGGTATATCAGTGGATCCAGAGAAGATCACAGCAGTCGAATCATAGCCCGCTCCCACATCAGCTACTGAGGTAAGAAGTTTCTTCGGACTTGCGGGTTACTACCGAAGGTTCGTAGAAGATTTCTCTCGAATAGCGGGGCCAATGACTCGATTAACTTGCAAGGATCAGAAGTTTATATGGACAGATGAGTGTCAAGCCGCATTTGATGAGTTGAAGAAGCGATTGACCACAGCACCGATCTTGACACTACCATCGGGCCCGGGAGGATTTGTGATCTACAGTGACGCATCCGAAAGATGATTAGGATGTGTATTGATGCAGCACGGTCGGGTAGTAGCATATGCATCGCGACAGTTGAGGGTGCACGAGAAGAATTACCCGACCCACGATCTAGAGCTTGCAGCGGTTATCTTTGCGTTGAAGTTATGGAGATACTACTTGTATGGCGATAAGGTTGATATCTACACTGATCATAAGAGCCTCAAGTACGTGTTCACACAAAAAGAGTTGAATACGCGACAGCGACATTGGTTGGAGTTGATGAAGGATTATGAGATCGAGCTACATTATCATCCGGGCAAGGCTAATGTCGTGGCAGACGCATTAAGCCGTAAGCCCATGGAACACTTTTTGACCACACAGAGGGAGTTGATTAGAGACTTGGAGCAGCTTGGTATTGAGGTAGTATTGCCTGGAGCCGATGGCGTATTAGCCAACCTCCAAGTATAATCATCATTGGTAGAGCGCATCAGGGCAGCATTGCCTAATGATGCTAGATTACGACGGCTCAGGGAGAGGACCAAAGTAGGAGAGAAGACGGGGTTGAGGATCCACCCCGATGGGATATTGCGATGTGGTGATCGCCTTTATGTTCCCAATGGAGAGTTACGGCAGGAGCTGATGGCAGAGGCTCACATCTCGACTTATTCTATTCATCCCGGAGGAACCAAGATGTACCGTGACTTACGACATTATTATTGGTGGCATGGAATGAAGCGAGAGATAGCTCGTTTTGTTGCCAAATGCTTGGTATGTCAACAAGTGAAGGCAGAGCACCAGAGGACAGCTGGACTGTTGCAGCCGCTACCCATTCCCGAGTGGAAGTGGGAGCACATTACTATGGATTTCGTCACGGGTTTTTCTCGCAGTTCTAGAGGACGTGACGAAGTGTGGGTGATTGTTGATAGACTTACGAAGTTATCCCATTTCTTACCTTTTAGAGTGGGCCAGTCGACAGTGGTATTGGCAGAGATGTATATGGAACATATTGTGAGATTGCATGGTGTGTCTGTTAGTATTATGTCGGACCATGACTCGAGATTTACCTCGCACTTTTAGAGGAGCATGCAAGAGAGTTTGGGCACCCGATTGAAGTTTAGCACATCATACCATCCGCAGACAGACGGCCAGTTGGAGCGTACCATTCAGACGCTAGAGGATATGTTGAGAGCGTGCATGCTAGACTTTAGCGGTTCGTGGGAGGACCATCTGCATCTTGTTAAGTTTTCCTACAACAATAGTTATCAAGCGAGCATTCAGATGGCTCTGTTTGAAGCATTGTATGGTAGGAAGTGTCGGTCTCCTGTTTGTTGGAGCGACATAGGGGAGCGACAGCTATTGGGTCCCGATTTAATCTTGAGCACAGTGGAGACAGTGAAGAAGATCCAAGGCCACCTGCGAACAGCGCAGGATCGTCAGAAGCAGTGGGCAGATAATCGTCGTCGACCTTTGGAGTTCAAAGATGGCGACCATGTGTTCTTGAAGATATCCCCACTAGAGGCACGATTAGATTCGGAGGACGTGGCAAGTTGAGTCCAAGGTACATCGGGCCTTTCGATGTCTTGGAACGTGTTGGAGAGGTTGCTTATAGATTGGCCTTGCCACCGTCGCTGGAGGGAGTGCATGACGTATTCCATGTATCTCAGCTGAGGAGGTACGTGGCGGACAGCAATCATGTGCTTGACCACTCCGAGATCATAGTTGGACCGAGCTTGTCGTACGAAGAACAACCAGTAGGTATCCTCGATCGCCGAGTGAAGGTGTTGCGGAATCAATCTATTCCATTGGTTCGCGTGGCATGGAAGCATCACTCGCCAGGGGAGTCTACTTGGGAGCGCGAGGACGACATCCGAAATCGCTACCCGCATTTGTTCGAAGACGAAGGTATATCTTGCATTGAAGCTTTTTTTTAATTATTATCAATTTCCTTGCATTGCATTTGATCCCTCGACCTTAGTTTAATTTCGAGGACGAAATTTTCTTCAAATTGGGTAGGATGTAAAACCCCAATATTTTCTAATTATTTTAATGCTTTAAAAATTATTTTTCTATATTTTTTGAGTTATTTGGTATATGTACGTAATTATAGATGTATATAATATGTGTATGTTTGTGAGCTTGATATTTTAATACTAATAAATATAGCCTACCTTAGTTAAAAAATTTTTTTTGTTACTTAATTAAGAATTTTTGAATTTTTCTTGTGTTTATATATATATATATATATATATATATATATATATATATATATATATATATATTAAAAAAAAAACTTAGGTGGTCGGTCCCAGACCGACCACAACACAGTAGCAAGTATAGAGCAAATGGAAAAAGAAAAGAAAAAGAAAAAAAAAGTATTAGGCCACCCACCCACCTAAAGTGGGCGGGCCCCATTTTTTTTGCTTGCTGCTTTCAGCAGCAAGCTCGCGTAATAGTCCAAACCGTGGGATTTTTTAGTTCGAAACCTATTAGTAGTAGGTTTTAGTCAAAAGTTGTTATAAATACATCTTTTTTCACAAACCTCAAAACCCTAGACTTCCAAAACGAAAGTTGCTGCTGATCATACCCTCTTTGCCTACAAGTTCTTTTCACCAGCGATGGAGCTTTGTGCGCGACGAACAGACTATCGGAAGTCAGCCCCTCGTCACCCACGGAGCAGTTTTCCCACTCAAGGTACCCTACTTCCCTACGACGTAACTTTTTACTCGTAGCACCGATTTTCGATCCGTAAATTTTTTTGGAAAGTAGACTTGACCCTCTTCGAGATCCTCCAGGTGGATTTTGAAACAACCCATCGACTTGCTCGAAAAATCGAGACGAAGTTGAAGAAAAACCTGTTTTTTGTAATACTAAAAACTGTTTTAAAACGACAACTTGTCGGCCAATTTTCTTGCTGTGTAGTAAAGAATTGTAGAAAATAATAGATCACATATGAAGAAGACATAACCACGATTAAAATGCATTGTGTAGATCTGAATTTCGTTTTCTGTGCAAGAACTAAATCAGCGTTAAAGTTGGGCAAAAAACTGTTTTCTAAAGTGTTAATTTCAGAAAATTTCCACGATACGACGTACGCCCCGACAAACTGGGCGACGTGGTCGCGCGTTATACGCATCGAAAGGCGCGTATGGACGTTGCTGACGTGTGGAAACTGACGGAACTCAGTTTCGTCGCGTATGCGCGACGAAATCAACGCGTATCCGTCGAGATACCCCCCGTATCGGTGTTTTGCAAACTTGCCCATAACTTCGTGTACAGTCGTCGAATCGAGACGAAACTTGTGCCAACAGGTCCGGATCAAAATTTTGGTCCTTCATGCCAAGTTTGGTTCGATTCTGAGAAGGTCGAATCGGAACCCCTTTTTGGCGGGCCCGTCGCGACCCACTCAAACGGGCGAATTTGTACACGGCTCATCGGAATCAAAAACTGGACATACCATTGAGTTCCTCTCCTCAAACTAAATTTGTAGACATGTAGTTTGACGACTTCAGAGACCATAGACTTTGGCACGCATTTCGGTGCAAAGCGGGTCCAACGGTAGACATCGTTTTGACCCGAAATTACGATTTTGCCCCTGTTCCAGAATTAGACTTTTGGACAGGCATTTTCTAGTTATATCTTCTTCACCGAGATCATTTTTTATGTTTATTTCAGCGTTTAGAGTCATCTGTGATTTGTGAGTTTTGGTGCTGACACTTGCTACTCTAGGATTGCCTTTCTCGCACCGCAGGCAAATATACCTTGCCATAGATTCTGATTGTGCTCATTTATTTTCAGTATATTTATTTTTGCATATTTATTTCTCTTATTTGTCATTTTGTTTCTATTAGACGTCCAAGTCACACTTGGGTGCATGCGACTATATTTATTTATGTCTTTAGTTGCATGTCGACCTTGTGTCAGTTGACTACCCTATGAGTATGTGGGATATTTTCATATCCTCTATGGCCTTGACACATGTGTATCACGTGATGAGTGAGTTATATAGGACACGGACCTGCGTACTCGACTGTCCATCGATACGTACGGGACGTGCGACGGTTAGGAGGTACTGCTACTAGTGCGTTGAGTTAGAAGCCGTAGCAGTTGCCAACTGGACAGGCTGTGGATACATCTTGGACATGAGCAGTTGGGGGAAGGGGACAGCTACTAGCGTAGGGGCTACATTTAATTTTTGCACACTTTGGGGCCGAGAGTGACTCGTACGAGTACTACTTTCTGTCCCGGCCGATAGCGTCTCGGATGAGCGCTACTTACTGCCACTCTTATTATTCTGCTGATCCTACAGCCCCTGCGTAGAACGTTGTCCTCAAAGTGCATCTCACAAAGACGGTTAGGAGATCCTGTAGAGTTATAGCTGCATATTTTATTTTATACATTCAGTTACTTGGCATGTTTTCTGTATCTTGTTACGTCCCTCTGAGGACCTGGTGATCTCTCCAGGATTAGACGAGCAGGACTATCCAGAGGAGTACGGTGCCGCATTGGATCCAGCATACATCGGTGACGAGGCCTCTCCCGCTCATACTTAGTTTTATTCTTTACTATCTGAGACCATGTATAGGACTTCTTTTTATCATTCTTTCTTGCTGTTTGAGGAGGTTGGACTCCATTTAGTTGAGACTATTTTCCATAGCTGTTTGGGTTGGAATGTCTACCCGGCTATATTTTGATATCATCATTTTTCTTATTTTAGTGGACTTATTATAATCTCTGTGTTGAGCTGTGGATGAGATTTTGTTATATTATTGTGGCTTATCATGTACTACTATTACAGCTTATGTACTAATACGGAGATTACCATATATTGGTGTATTCTTCGTATAGTACAGCTGGCATGTCTACGTACTTAGTCCTACGTATTTTGGGACTGGAGCGTTACACTTGAACGCATTGAGGCTTGGAATGTCGAAGCGTATTGAAGCGTGCGATCGTTTGACGCTCGGACATGCAACAGGATTGATACGGCCGAGATATAAAAGGCATAATGTATGGAACGGTGAAATCCTTTATGGGCAAGAGAGAACCTGAGTGTTGTAGCCAATCTGGCATATATATTGTTAGGCTATCGAAAGCCTTTGTAATCTCAGTTTCGAATATCAATAAAGAGAATTGTTTCGTATACTCTGTTTTTCTTTCGTTGTTAATATCTAATCAAAAGATAACCATTTGAGAACTTGTCATCTTGTCTTGCACGAGCGCATCTCCAGGCTCGTACGGCATCACACCCCTTGCGAGGACGATGATTCGGGTGATTCCGGGTCGGGGCATGACAGGCACCCCCACACTCGAATGGTATTTTAGTTGGATCTGACCTTGAACTATATTTTTTGAAGATAATGTCTGAAGTTGTGAATGGTACTATATTAGAATAAAGGTAAGTCGTAAGCACAACTTTTTCCCAAAAGTATTTTGGAAGACCCATAGTCAATAAAATAGAATTCAACATCTCTGCCAACGTCATGTTCTTCCTTTTTTCAATTCTATTGGATTCAAGAGAGTATGGAGTTGTTGTCTCATTGATAATTCTATATTCTTTGCATAATGACGCAAATTCAAGAGAATAATACTCTCTGTATTGATCACTTCTTAGTCTTTTAAGTTATTTTTCGGTTTGACGCTCATCTTCAACTTTGAAGTCCCTGAACTTCTCAAACATTTCATTCTATTTAAAAAGATAGATGAGCGCATATTTCTGCAGAAGCGTAAAATTTTTAGCATTATACGCCCAACCCAGAGGTGGCTATGCGCCCAAGTCGGGAACGACTATGCGCCCAAGTCAAGAAGCAAGATATGCTCCCACACAAGAGAGTGGTATGCACCCAACTGTGCATCCTCCATACGCCCATATGCGCCCCATGTGCAGTAATTTCTAAGCGCCCACATGGCTCCTCCAGAAGGGGGCGCATAGTCATCTTCCCACATTATGCACCCAAGTCAGGACAGCTCCCCGACTCGGTCAACATCCATGATCAGTCTTGCACCGAAGCATGCGGCCACGTCGATACCATCTCACACAAAGACGAGCTTCAGAAGATGGGGATATCTCAACCTTATCCTCCTGAATGGGTGAATGCCACTTGTCCTCCTATCTACCAGCCATTGACGCTAAATTCTTTTGACGGGATGAATTCTCCTTGCCAACACATGACATACTTCAACACACAGACGCTGCACTTACCAAGAGATGATACGTTCTTGTCAAAGCTATTTATCAGCACCTTGCAGAGGGTAGCTTTTGAATGGTTCTGCAGTCTGCCTGACTGTTGCATTAACTCATTCAAAGACTTGGAGAGGTTATTCCTCAAGAGGTTTTATGCGAGTGGCATGCATGTTAGTATGTCCACCCTTATCGAGACCAAGCAGAGGAATAGTGAGTCCGTTATTACATTTATCGAACGCTTCAGGCGACTAGCCTTGAAGATGTCTTTCGGTATACCAGACTCGGAGCTTATGGATACTTGTCGGCATAACTTCCTTCCTACAGAAAATTTTGTCTGGGTATACATTATAGAAGCATAGAAAATATTGCTTTTAGTCCCACATCGGAAAGGAGAAGAAGAAAGGGCTCACACCATTCTATAAATAGAGCCCCCTGCCTCCTTTGAAAAGGGCACCAATTTTCCTTTCCTCCTTCCAACTTGGACTCTTCCTACCACGCACTTTCAGGTGCTAAGTCGAAGAAGTCTAGGACAGTACGGGCTCAACAAGTCCAGTCAACTGTCCAAACTACTGACCATCAGAGAGTCTCGCTAACTGTCATGCGGGTCTCTGATGGAAAGTTGTACAGAACCGCCCGTGTCCAGCCCCCAGCGGAAAACGGACATGGTGGTTCTCAAAAGTCTCCCTATTAGCCTAAGATCAGGGAGCATATATGATAGTCCCAAAATGATGGTTCCATGCGGCTCGAAATATCCATGGAAAAGAATAGGATTTGCTATGCGGCCCGAAAATCAACATAAAGCTTCATGCGGCTCAAAACTCAGGAATCTTCATGCGGCTCACAAAACCCAGGAAGCTTCATACGGTTCAGAAACTTCATGCGGCTTAGAAACGTCATGCGGCCCAGAAACTTCATGCGGCCCAGAAGCTTCATGCGGTTCAGAAGCTTCATGCGGTTCAGAAACTTCATGCGGCTCAGAAACTTCATGCGGTCCAGAAGCTTCATGCGGTTCAGAAACCTTCATGCGGCTCAGAAAGGTTCATACGGCCTTATGCGGTTTGAAGAAAGACTAAATAGCTGGCCATAATTGCTCTGACATAAAGGCAACAACTCTGACAGAAATGATGGCTCTGACATAAAGAAGAGACATGACATGCTCCTAAAAAGACGAGAAAATTATCATGATATCCAGCACAGTACACAGTTCCAAAGAAGACTCTTCATGCGGCTCGGTCATGAGACGTCTCTCATACGGCTCAGTCATGAAGCATATCTTATACGGCTCGGTCATGAGACGTCTTTCATGCAGCTCGATCATGAGACGTCTCTCATGCGGCTCGGTCATGAGATGTCTCTCATGCGGCTCGGTCATGAGATGTCTCTCATGCGGCTCAGTCAGAAAGCATACCTCATGCGGCTCGGTCATGAGACGTTCTCATGCGGTTCGGCCATGAGACATCTCCATGCGGCTCAGTCATGAAGCATACTTCATGCGGCTCGATCATGAGACGTCTCTCATGCAGCTCGGTCATGAGATGTCTCCCATGCAGCTCAGTCAGGAAGCATACGTCATGCGGCTCGGTCATGAGACATCTCTCATGCGGTTCGGCCATGAGACGTCTCCATGCGGCTCAGTCATGAAGCATACTTCATGCGGCTTGGTCATGAGACGTCTCCATACGGCTCAGTCAGGAAGCATACCTCACGCGGCCCGATCATGAGACCACTCTCATGCGGCTCGGTCATGAGACACTCTCATGCGGCTCTGTCATGATACCACTCTCATGCAGCTCGGTCATAAGACTACTCTCATGCAGCTCGGTCATGTGACACTCTTCATACGGTTCGGCTGTAGGACAGTCCTTCATGCGGCTCAACCAGGATGCATCGTTCATGCGGCTCGCCATAGAGTGGCAGTTGGGATACGTGGCAGAAATTGACCAAGTCTTGACAGTTCATATTTATGTAATAAACAGATCATGATCAATCTTAACCAATCCCCAGCTGCCCACTTCTCAAGACACAGTTACAAGCATGTGGCTCGAAATTTGCCATGTGGCTGTACCCCTACTCCTCGCAAATTCCTATAATTAGCAAGGTGTCATTCCCTTGGAAAGTCTCCAGCATACAGGCTAGCACACACACAGAGACGCAGAGAGATACACACAGAGCATTTCTTCGCCGGAGCTGAGGTTGCGTTCGATCGTCCAAGGAGTAAGGAAGAGTTGATAACACTTTTTCGAGCCTCTACCGTCACCCCCCAGAATCCAAATTAAACAATTGTACTTAGATTACTTTTCTTAGGTTTCGTTCCTAAGCTCTCTTTGTACGAGCGAGTTTGTAATTGTGAATTAAAGTTCAGTCCTCCCATAAAACTGTTCTGTTCTTTGATAATCAATGGCAAACACGATGGCGACTCTGCTGGGGACTAACTTCTCCACTGCTGAGAAGTTGGTGACGCAATCGGACGCAGCCAAGCTCGGCTCCATGCAACAGATGCTGGTTGTTTGCTTCGACCAGCAAGCATTTGAAGAGATGCTCTCTGACGGGAGTGCTAGCCCGGTCCAGAAGCGAGCCGGCACAAAGAAGGCCCGTAGAGAGTGGAGGCCCAAAACTGCTGCTCCTCCCCAAGCTCTGGAAGAAGTGTCTTCTGCTGCCCAAGACGGCGGAGAAGACTCATATGCGGCCCCACTTCAGGCCGCAGAGGACCCTGTTGTCCCAAAGTCTGGCAAAGGAAAGCACTACGATGTTGGACTTACGGGAGCAAATGGGAACTCTGTGCGGTCCAAGAAGAAGCCGCATAAGAGCGCCAGCCGTATGAAGGCTCATGCGGCCACCAATCTCAGCCGCATGGAGAAGACTCATGCGGCTACCAATCCCAGCCGCATGGAGAAGGCTCATGCGACCACGACCTCCAGCCGCATACAGAAAGCTCATGCGGCTGCTAATCTCAGCCACATGCAGACCGCTCATGCGGCCACCTATCCCAGCCGCATGCAGCATGCTTATGCGAAAGCCAAGCCCAGCTGCAGGGAGATGGCTTATGCGGCATCCAACCGTAGACCATCTATCATATGCGGCTCGGGCTCAGTCTTCGACCTCCTGTCATACGATCCCGACCTCGAATGCTCCCAGGAAGATGTGCCAGACTCTGTGCGGCATAGCTTGGATTCTTCCTACTACGCGCCCTTGGGTGCTAGAGAGAAGAAGTCTAAGACAGCACGGGCTCGTCGAGCTCAGTCAGCTGTCCCAACTTCTGACCATCAGGGAGCCCCGCTGACTGTTACGCGTGCCTCTGATGGAAAGTTGTACAAAACTACCCGTGTCCAGCCCCCGGCGGCCAACGGACAGGGTAGTCCTCAAGTGTCTCCCAACAATGATCAGGGGCAAGTACTTTTACTAGCCCCACGTCACGGAGCAAACATGATGCCAACACACTCGTGTGCTCGGGACTCCCGGGCCCACAAAATGAGTGTAAAGGTTGCTCGAGATACACTCAACTTGCGTGATATGATCCTTCACAAGCGCAAGAAAAAAGAAGAAACCTTGGTGTGCAGAGAGTCCTTCCATGGACATCACTGCACTCAAGTCATTGTCAACTGCTGCTGCAACAAGACAGCAGTACAAGAGGACCGGCAGTCCGTCTTCCAACGACTGCAGCAGCCAGGACCGGTCTTAGAACAAAGCTCGGGAGACGAGGTACTTCCTTTCGCCTCTTAAAATTCTACCCGAAAAGTCCCTACCAGCAAGGGAGGGAAGAAAGTAGATGTCTCCGGCCCGATGATCTCAACTGGCACGGCTAAGAAACTTTCATCCAAGCGGTTGTTCACAACCACCGCAGGAGGAGTTTATCAAGGCACCAGCTCAAAGATGAAAACTTCAATACTTAGAGGTTCGTCATCTACATCCCTGGGAGTAGCCGGAGCAGGGGGTAGCACTCCCCGAAACATCCATAACAATCCGGTGTTCCAAGAAGATTAACCCGGGGAGACAATCCCCCCAATAGATGCAACAGAACTAGACACCCCTGGAAACGTCCATGGGTGCCAAGATGAAGCAACCTCCTATGTAGGGGTAGCACTTCTTCCAAGTTCGAACCGGAGGAGAACATTCCTACATATCCCGACGACTTCTCCATTCGGGGGTATAATTCGGAGAGCACATCCTCCACAGTTCCTTCCACTGTTCTACGTGTAAAGAACAGTATTTATGACTGAGAATGACCAAGACGGTCCCAGTGATCGGCATTGCCTCGACACTCTTGAGGCCATACTTCATACCTTGGTTAAGTCGGTGGACGAGATCAAGGCGGCCCTACCGGCTCTCCAAGGAAGGACACCGGGCCAAACAAGCTTGGGTTCCGCTGTCAATACGGACTCAAACACAACCGCACCAACCCCGGGCGACAATCCACCCGAAATGTCAGCTCCCATTGCTGCAGAAGAGGCCATGGAGGCGAGGAGAGAAGTCCAGAAGCTTTGGAGAATGTTTTACGCTCGAGAAAACTTTCAGGACCTCAGGATACGACAGCCGTATCCCGCTGCATGGAGAGATGTTCCCTTCCCTCCACGGTACAAGCCATTCAACATCAACCCTTACGACGGAAAGACATCTGCAAGCCGATACGTGACCTACTTTGAGGTCACAACAGATCATCTGTTGCATGACGACGCCATCCTTACACGATTGTTCGTTGGAGAATTGGAGGGAGTCGCATTCGACTGGTACCGCAACTTACCAGACAACTGCATCCATTCTTTCGCCGGCTTCAAACATATATTCTTGGAGAGGTTCTATGAGGTGGGACAAGATGTGACCATGTCAACCCTCATGGACGTTGTTCAAGGAGAGAAGGAGCTGACAAGGAATTACATCGAGCGGTCGCCAAACCGTGACGAAATTGCCCTCTGGTAATCCGGACTCTTCTTTAATTGAGATTTGCCAAAAGAGGCTGCTCCTTACAATCAGCCTCTGGATGGGCGAAGATCAATTTAAAGACTGGAAGGCCTTCATCATCAGCGCCACCAACGCAGAAGCAAAATTGAAGAAGGCTCGCCAACTGGGGCTGCATATCATGGATGGAGAGGATAAGGGCAAATGCCCTAATACCAACATATAACAATGGCAAGTTCCTCAAGAAGTACTATGTCTAAACGACACCTTCCAATTATCTCTCAGATTGTGAGTCATATACCCGCAAGTATCGCTGAACTTACACTCCGACTTCAAATCTCCCAGATTGTTGAGTTACGTACCCTCAGATACCACTGAACTTACTCTCTGATTACTCCCAATGAATTCTCTTGGTCATATCTATGTACCCCCTGGTCATAGCTTTTCTACTGCCAAGAATTTGCCACAAAATCTATTGCCCGCACCACCGGTGCACAGAAGGGTAATAGGTCCATAAAAGTTATCCTAATCTATTACTCACACCATCGGTGTACCAATGAGTAGTAGATCCACAAAATATCATTCAAATCTATTACTCGTACTACCAGTGCACAAAAAGGGTAATAGGTCCACAAAATTCTTGAAACAACCACGTCGATGTCACCTCTGAGTTGTTTCTCTTCCATCAAAAACAAATCACCCCTACATAGAACTTTCACGTCCATATTACCTCTGAGTTGTTCTATGTATCCTTCGTTAAGTCCACTCCTGCCACGTCCTCATTACCTCTGAGTAGGAAGACTCCGTGGTAAAACTCTCATACTTACCACGTCCTCATCACCTCTGAGTAAGTACGTTGGTTTTCTTTTAACTTATTACCTGTATCCAAAACCAGGGTAATAGGCCCACAAATGTCCACAGTTGACCACAAATGTCCACAGTTGACCACAAATGTCCACAGTTGACCACAGATGTCCACAGTTGACCACAAATGTCCGTAACTGACCACAAATGTCGTACTAGGTCCCCTAGTACATCCACATCTTTCCTCATCATCATATGCTTTTGGAGCCCAGCTGTTCCATAGCATTCTTTCACCCAATACATAGAACTTTCACGTTGATAGCACCTCTGAGTTGTTCTGTGTATCCTCATTATGCCCACTCCTACCATGTCCTTATTACCTCAGAGTAGGAAGGCTCTACTTTAGACCCATATTTATCACGTCCTCATTATCTCTGAGTAAATATGTTAGTTTTCTCTCCACTTATTATCCTTACTCGCACCACCAGTACACAAAAAGGATAATAGGTCCACAAATGTCCTCTGTTGACCACAAATATCGTATTAGGTCCTCTAGCACATGCACTCCTTTTTCACAATCATATGCTTCTGGAACCCAGTTGTTCCGTGGCATTCGTTACCCATTACATAAAACTTCCACGTCCATATTACCTCTGAGTTGTTCTATGTATCCTCATTCGAGTTCACTCCTACCATGTCCATATCACCTCTGAGTAGGAAAGCTCTACCATCAACCTCATATTCACCACGTCCATATCACCTCTGAGTAAATATGTTGGTTCCCTTTCTCAACTTATTATCTGTACTTAAAACCAAGGTACGCCAAGGATGATAAGTCCACATAAAATCTCCAGCGGAAGTACCCAAACCTATCACGTCCATGCTACCTCAGATAGGATTACCACACCTAAACAGCTCGACTTTCCATGCTCCTTATTCAAAGTATTCCAAATTTGCAATTTAAAAACTTTGAAGGGGGTCCTGTAAAAGCATAGAAAATATTGCTTCCAGTTCCACATCGGAAATGAGAAGAAGAAATGGCTCACTCCATTCTATAAATAGAGCCCCTTGCCTCCTTTGAAAAGGGCACCAACTTCCCTTCCCTCCTTCCAACTTGGACACTTCCTACCATGCACCTTCGGGTGCTAAGTCGAAGAAGTCTAGGGCTGTGCGGGCTCAACAAGCCCAGTCAACTGTCCAAACCACTGACCATCAGAGAGTCCCGCTAACTGTCATGCGGGCCTCTGATGGAAAGTTGTACAGAACCGCCCGTGTCCAGCCCCCAGCGGAAAACGGACAGGATGGTTCTCAAAAGTCTTCCTACTAGCCTCAGATCAGGAAGCATATATGATAGTCCCAAAATGATGGTTCCATGCGGCTCGAAATTATCCATGGAAAAGAATAGGATTTGCTATGCAGCCCAAAAATCAACATGAAGCTTCATGCGGCTCAAAACCCAGGAATCTTCATACGGCTCACAAAACCGAGGAAGCTTCATGCAGTTCAGAAACTTCATACGGCTCAGAAACGTCATGCGGCCCAGAAACTTCATGCGTCCTAGAAGCTTCATGCGGTTCAGAAGCTTCATGCGATTCAGAAACTTCATGCAGCTCAGAAACTTCATGCGGTCCAGAAGCTTCATGCGGTTCAGAAACCTTCATGCGGCTCAGAAAGGTTCATGCGGCCTTATGCGGTTTGAAGAAAGACTGAACATCTGGCCATAATTGCTTTAACATAAAGGCGACAACTCTGACAGAAATGATGGCTCTGACATAAAGAAAAGACGTGATATGCTCCTAAAAAATAAGAAAATTATCATGATATACAGCACAGTGCACAGTTCCAAAGAAGACTCTTCATGCGGCTCGGTCATGAGACGTCTCTCATGCGGCTCAGTCATGAAGCATACCTCATACGGCTCGGTCATGAGGCGTCTCTCATGCGGCTCGGTCACGAGACGTCTCTCATGCGGCTCGGTCATGAGATGTCTCTCATGCGGCTCAGTCAGTAAGCATACCTCATGCGGCTCGGTCATGAGACGTCTCTCATGTGGTTCGGCCATAAGACATCTCTATGCGGCTCAGTCATGAAGCATACTTCATGCGGCTCGGTCATGAGACGTCTCTCATGCGGCTCGGTCATGAGATGTCTCTCATGCGGCTCAGTCAGGAAGCATACCTCATGCGGCTCGGTCATGAGACGTCTCTCATGAGGTTCGGCCATGAGACGTCTCCATATGGCTCAGTCATGAAGCATACTTCACGCAGCTCGGTCATGAGACGTCTCCATACGGCTCAGTCAGGAAGCATACCTCATACGGCTCGGTCATGAGACCACTCTCATGCGGCTCGGTCATGGGATACTCTCATGCGGCTCGGTCATGAGACCCTTCTCACGCGGCTCGATCATGAGACCACTCTCATGCGGCTCGGTCATGAGACACTCTTCATGTGGCTCGGCTGTAGGACAGTCCTTCATGCGGCTCAACCAGGATTCATCGTTCATGCGGCTCGCCATAGAGTTGCAGTTGGGACACGTAGCAGAAATTGACTAAGTCTTGACAGATCAGATTTATGCAACAAACAGATCATGATCAATCTTAACCAATCTCCAGCTGCCCACTTCTCAAGACACAGTTACAAGCATGTGGCCCAAAATTTGCCACGTGGTTGTACCCCCACTCTTTGCAAATTCCTATAAATAGCAAGGTGTCATTCCTTTGCAATGTCTCCAGCATACAGACTAGTACACACACAGAGACACAGAGAGATACACACAGAGCATTTCTTCGCCGGAGCCGAGGTTGCATTCGATCGTCCAAGGAGTAAGGCAGAGTTGATAACACTTTTCTGAGCCTCTACCGTCGCCCCCCAGAATCCAAATTAAACAATTGTATTTAGATTGCTTTTCCTAGGTTTTGTTCCTAGGCTCTCCTTGTACGAGCGAGTTTGTAATTATGAATTAAAGTTTAGTCCTCCCATAAAACTGTTCTGTTCTTTGATAATCAATGGCAAATATACATAAGTATAATACATGGCCACTTTCATCGGGGCCGCTGATGCTGCTGAAAATGACGTTCCTAATTTGGAACTACTGGGGTTGAAGACACCCAAATCTGAAGACAAAGATAAAAACCTCCAAACTATCCCTATCCATGGGGGTAAAGGAAAAGAAGTCTTGAAGGTCGACACTTCCAAAGAAGCTTCCAATTCTCAGGGCGCTCCTGACAGATCCAAGGAGACTTTCTTCTTTGACGAAGATGATGTTATTACCATTTTTCACACATTGATGAAGGGTAATAAACTGGCATTGCCTCCACCTCGACGTCCTGAGGAGGCAAACCAACTCAACGACCCCAAGTACTATCTTTATCACCAGTACGTGTACCATTCTACCAAGGATTACATCATCTTGAAGAAGAAGATACAATAGCTTATCGACAGCCAAGTTATCAACCTTAAAGCTGAAGACAAGGTCGTGTCTTCTAACATGATCTCTCTTCAATTTGGTAACTTTCCTCCCACGGAAGTTCCAGACGGTGTAGTCCCAATCTTCAAGGCAGTAATGGAAGTCGTCAACCTACCGCCAGCTCACGACTCAACATCAACTTTGGTGCCACTTACGACAGAACGTGGTGAGATCATGTGGGTCCATCCAGACCTTATGCAAGAAATGATGCAGGGGGTGGTGTCTTCCAAAGCAAAAGGGGCAAGAAATACAAGTCATGTAATATGGTGTCTTCATCCATTTACGAAGAGTTTAGTCATACATGATCAACCCTAGGATCTGTTAGTCATGTCACAGCACGTAGGTAGACAGTAAATAAAGGTACAACCGAGCTAACAAGTGCTCGTCGGCTAAACGCCTCAAAAGAATAATTTTTATAATAAAGTGGAAGAACAAAAAGAAACCCACTCGTTGCCAGGGTTACGCCTGGTGGTCACCATCTGGCTGGAAGGTAGGTAGATCCTCTGGAGCTGCTCCGGTATCTAGCCATACAAAACCAGCTGGGTCAGACCCCAGAAAAAGCAAGTGCCACAAATGAGGCCTCACTTAGGAACTAAAACCAGCATAACACAATAGAATATAAAAGATAATAAATAAAGAACTGATGATAATAGGGATAACCACAGTAAACTGAGTACGAGAAAACCATTCAAGTAGCCAGGTCACAATCATTAAACCAAACAAGAATCGAGGTTGTAACCCTTCACCTGAATAGAAATTCGTCTCAAATACTATTGGTACAGTAAAGACAATAAACGAAAAGAGAACATAGAACTGCTCCGGGAGCCAGGTTACAATCCTTAAACCAAACAAGGACCGGAGTTGTAACCCTTCATTTGAACAGAACTGGACCCCTAATCTTTATTGTTAAGGCCAGCATAAGTAATAAATCATACTGTTGAAGTGAAGTAAAACATGACGAGCATGGCATGGGGTACACTAAGACAATAAACGAAAAGAGAACACAGAACTGCTCCGGGAGCCAGGTTACAACCGTTAAACCAAATAAGGACCAGGGTTGTAACCCTTCGCCTGAACAGAACTGGACCCCTGATCATTTATTGTTAAGAAAAGCATCAATAATCATGTTATGTCACAATCTTGTACAGAATCAGGATAAGAATAAGTTGGAATAAAATCCATCCAATCAATCACGGCCAATCAAGAGTACGGCTTGATACTTTTAACTAACTAGGGTTATCACAGGCCTAGTTACTAGCAAGATGCAATGAGAATATCTCAACAGCCACAAGTCCTGCAGACCATCCGATTATCTGGGTCGAATGTCCATTTATGAAGGGTAGACCACATGACTGTGTGTTGGAAATGTGCCCTACTCGTCGGTAGGCTACAAGTCCACTGAATGCGCCCAGATAATGGGATTGCCTGTAGCTGGGAATCTCTTCATGTCTACTAAATTATTCTAGTTTATTAGCCTTAGTCAATTACTGTAGGTATCCCTGACCGTGGTACTCACGGTTCCCCATCCTAGACATGATGCAAGACAGTACTGGTTTATTGGTACAAACACAATCGTCCACGGTGTCCAGGTCATTCGTACTTGTCATGTCAGGCTAGCTGTCGTAACAGCATGTCCTGATATATCATGTCAGTTTACTTGTTAAGAGTGCGCCACGGCGGGCCACTATCATGTTCAGGAATTATGCCAGAATTTTACATGTTATAAGCATAAAGGTGATATTTTAATTTAATAATAATAATAATAATAAAAGGGCACGACTATTGAAGGAGTCATGTGACAGAAGACACGTGCGCCTATGCGGCTGAGATTGTACGCTCATGCGGCTGGGAGTGGGCGGCGCATGCGGCAGCGAGAATTCGAGCTTATGCGGCTGCGGAAAGGAGGGGCTCATGCGGCAGCGGGATGGCAAGGCCTTATGCGGCTGGAAGTGCAGGAGCTTCATGCGGCTGAGATTCAAGACCATATGTGGCTGCGGGTATAATCAAGCTTATGCGGCTGCGGAAAGGAGGTGCTCATGCGGCTTAATGGCCAAAGCCATCTCATGCGGCCGAATCAAGGGCAAGCCATGCAGCAGCAGGATATTTAAGTTCATGTGGCTAGATTCAAAGGGAGTTATATGCGGCTGGATACGCTTTATGCTGCTGGGGGTAGTAGTTCATGCGGCCAAAAAACTTGTCGTATGAAGGTCCATGCGGTCTTCATGCGGCTGAGAGACGGTGCTTCTTCTCCACTGACCCGAGAAGAATAGCTATGAAGTTCTTGACTTCAAAGCTCCATAATTCCATCATCCAGAGTCCAAATCCGATCTTCCATAGGTCAAAATGGGGCAGAATAAAATTCTCTACAGCATAGAACCAATAAAACTTGGAAATAACAATGTTAAGTAGATCAAAACCCAAGAAATCCGAAAATACAATAAACTTAGATCGACGCAAATTAAACCATGGAAATTAGAAATGCCAAATATTAAAGTGTGTTAGAATCTCGAGAGGAAGAGAATGGAACAATAAAAACGAAGTTCCTCCATGAAGCAAGCTATACTTGCCTAAGCTCTCTCTCTCAGTCTCCTAGTGATTGAAGAAGTAATGGAGGAGAAGAAGAAGTAATGAAGAGAGAGAATGAGGGGAATGGATTAAATAAGGAGGGTGGTGGTAGGTAGGAGGGTTCACCTTTGGTTCATGATGAACCAAACCAAGTCGAACCAACCCAAGAATAAATCAATCAATGAAATGCTAGAATAAATTAAGCAGAGAGACATGTAATACGGGTCAAATTACGTATACGTGTACCAAGATATGCAATACGAATCACAGGTATTACAACTCTACCCACCTTAAAAAATTTCGTCCTCGGAATTTAATTAAGAGGCTAGAGGGACAAGAGAAAGGTATACTAATCACAAGCAAGTTATAACTAGACAATCAATCATTCATTCAAGCAAGGAACTAAGGGTGTAAGGCATAAGAAGGACATTATATCTCACGAATCAAACAGGTCGGGATATCGCGATCAGATATCATCCTCACGCTCCCACGTTGACTCACCCAAAGAGTGATGACCCCAAGCAACTCGGACTAACTTGATAGTCTTGTTCTTGAGTGTCTTATCTTTCCGGTCCAATATAGACACGGGCCTCTCCGCATATGAAAGGTTGGTACCAACAACCAATTCTGAATGATCAAGGATGTGGCTCGGATCCAGAATATACGTCGCAGTTGGGATACATGAAATACGTCATGTACCTCACGCAACGACGACGGAAGAGCAAGACGATAGGACACATCACCTACTCGCTCCAGAATATCGAACGGCCCTATATACCTAGGACTATGCTTTCTCCGTACGCCAAAACGAATGACGCCACGGTTAGGCAAAATCCTCAGGAATACATGGTCGCCGACAGAAAATTCAAGGGAACGCCGATGAGAATCGGCCCAATGACGCTGGCGATCTTGGGCAACTCGTAGATGATCCCTGACTCTCCCAACCACTTCAACGGTCTGAGCAATCATTTCGGGACCGAGCATCTGCCTCTCCCCAACATCATCCCAAGCTAGCGGAGATCTTCACTTCCTGCCATACAGTACCTCGAACGGTGCCATCTGGATACTAGCTTGGAAACTATTATTGTACGAAAACTCCACCAGGTGCAGATGATCTTTCCACGAACCACCGAAGTCGAGCGTACAAGATCTCAGCATGTCTTCAAGAGTCTGGATCGTGCGTTCCGACTGACTATCTATCTGCGGGTGATATGCTGAACTGAATTGGAGACGAGTTCCCAAACTCTCTTGCAGGCTATGCTAAAAGTACGACATAAATCTTAAATCTCGGTCCGAGGTAATACTGAATGGCACACCGTATAATTTGACAATCTGCCGGAGATACATTCCTGCTAGTTGAGCCGTCGACTGACCAACTCTGAACGGGAGAAAGTGAGCCACCTTCATAAGCCGGTCAACTATAACCCAAATAGCATCTCGACCAGCTGGGGATCTAGGTAATCCAGTCACGAAATTCATGGTTATTGTCTTCACCATTATTGTAGAGGGGGAGATTCTCCACAATTTGCCCCTAATTTTCATAGGGTTCCCTAGAAATCTAGGTTAAGGAAATTATTAGGGGTTATATATATATTAAATGGTATATATATGTATGTATATATATATATGTGGATGTATTATATATTTATATTTAAATTATGTGTGTGTAGAGGGATGAGAGTGGTGGTGGTGTTGTCATGAGGGAGGTGTTGTGTAAGAGTGTGCTTGTGTGTGTTAGTGTGGTAGAGAGAGTGTGTGTGTGTATTTATATATATATATATATCTATGTGTGTATGTATTTATATATATATATATATGTATTTGTGTGTGTGTGTGTAGAGAGTGGTGGTGGTGGTGGTATTGTGATAGTGTGTGTGTCATGAGAGTGGTGGTGAGAGCTTGTGAGTGTGTGTGTGTGTGTTTGAGTGGTATGTAGATATATATATGTATAAATATATATATATATGTGTATATATAATTATAGGTATAAATATGTATTTGTGTCATGTGAGGGTGTGAGAGTGTGTGTGGTTGTGTGTGTTTGTGGAGTTGGAGGGATGATAGAGTATATATATATATATATATATATATATATATATATATATATATATATATATATATATATATATATATAGATAGATATATATAGATATAGATATATATATAGAGAGATAGAAGTAGAGAGGAGGAAGAGATGAAGAAGAGAAGAAGAGGAAGAGAATGGACAGCAGTAGCAGCAGCTAGAGCTGCTGTTTACAGCAGCAAGGCTGCTGATTTCAGCAGCTTCCCCCCTTTTTTCCCCTTTAAGCCTATTTAACCCCCCTTTTCACCTATACATATATGTATATATATAGATATATATATATATGTATGTATTATATATGGTTAGAATCGTAGAGAAGAGTAGAAAAAGATTATGGAATGAGAAGTTAGAAAAGAATTAGAGGTTAAGAGAAAAGATTGGAAGAAGTTAGAAGAATAGGAAGAAAGCTAGAATAGAAAAAGAGGAAAACCGAGTTAGAGGGCGAAACGGAGCTCGGAGTATCGGATTGAGTTGAAACTTGGCGTGGGGCAAGAATACGTGATTTAGATTTTACGAGTAGGCTCCCGAGTGGGAATCGGAGTCGTAGGGCGCCGGTATCGCGCCGTATCGGTGCGTATCTTGAAATATTCAAGATTTTGACAACGGGCCGTATCATGGACCGAATGTCCACGTACCTAGGTATTTTGGTAGATTTTATATGTATAGGCTAGTATCATACTATCCTAGGAAGATCGGGTCAAAATATCAAGCGTAGGTAGGTTAACTAGCTAATCGCCGAAGTTGGATTTTTGTCCTTTTTAAGGGTAAAATAGGAATTTGGCCTATGGCCAAGAAATGAGTTTCGAAGTCCAAGATAGACTTGGATATGGATGGTATGGGTTGGTAATGGGTAGAAATAGCCTTCTAGACCTAGTCTTGACTCCGGTTGACCACGGTTGACTTTTTAGGCCAAAAGTCAACTATGGGTCAACACTTTACCCAATTTAGTCCCAAATTCCATTAGACTTGTGCAGTTGACCGAAAGTCAACTGTTAGTCACTAGTGACCTAGAGTTGACCTAGGGTTGACTACAGTTGACCACGGTTGACCAGAGTTGACCGGTTGACCAAAAAGTCAACCGTTGACTCAAATTGACATAGATTAATTCCGTTTGACTTGCATTGATCCAGTATGACCTAGCTAGACCTAATATGACTTAGGTTGACCTCGTACAGTCTAGTTTGATGCGTCTTGACCTAGAATGACTTAATAGGGTCTAAATTGTCTTGACTTTATTTCCTAGATTGAGTATTGATACGTCTTGTTCTCTATAGGTCCTCGAGACGCTGCATTTGCTCCGGTTGACGTACCATATCATATTTCAGGCGAGTACATTCTCTGACACTTTTCCAATTTATGCTGATTGATATAATCCATGTAATTAGTATAGATATGCTTGTTCTCGACACATTGGTCACACGGGTTGGTATTTATGGATCCCGACATGAGGTGTTATTTCTTATTGTCTTGGTATGTCTTGTGCAAGCCCCCTTGTAGTTCTTGTGCAGTACATGGATGCCGATTCTCGAGAAGACTTGCTTCCTTCTCGTAGAATCCCGCGTCGTGACGTGTCTTGTTTGGATCCACTCTACCAGTCGGGGACGGGGAGTATTAGTGTAGACATGTCGTCATTATCCACCTTGTTACTCTTGTAGACCTTGTGAGAGTTAATCATACACTCCACGTATGATTAACCAGGCCAGTAGACCTTGTGCAAGACCCAAGCCGGCCACATGTTGTAGCTAGTATTCACACACCTAGATATATGATTCTTGATTCTTGTACATGCCATGATCAGTTTACTTGCCTTGTTCTAGCTCTAGTTTTATAGCTTACCTTGCCATGATTCTCACATGTACATTCCATGATTTTCTTGTATATACTCTCTATTTACAGATTATAGCTTTTGTCATATCTTGTGAAATGTTGTTAGTGGATTATACTCGTTCCATCCTGACAGGATATGTTAAAAATATTACAGATGCAGATGAGGGAGACTACTGTACCTACTACGGTCCGGATGACGTAGTGGACATAGACTTGGAGACTTTGGTCCAGCAGGGCTTAGCTCCGCCTGACGAGACCATACCTATTACTTAGTTAGAGTAGGTCTTTTGTACTGGACATTGTCTCCAGCTACTTTTGAGACTGTTATTATTATGGACTGTATTAGAGACTTGGACTGTATATATTCTTATGTTGGACTTGACAGGTTATATATTATTTCATCGTCTTGTTGTCTTTTCATTTCAGTCTTTACTTTGTTATCTTAGAGTCGTGATTGAGTACTCGTATATATATTCATTGCTTGTCCTCCGTTCGGAGTTGACCATATTCTCGACAGGTTTTTATTATATATATAAACTGTTTAGAAGTAGAAAAATCTACAGCGTTCCACGCCAATTTTTCGGTGAGGGCTGGGCGTTGTCGCGTCACGTGCCCTTTTAGCGGGTGCGGGTCGTGACAGTATTGGACTACATATATGAATTGGTATTGTGTCAATCTCTGGATTGTATTGGACTACGACATGGTGATCAGGACATAGTCCCTGCAGCCATTCGACTGGCGAGACAAAAACTATATAGCCGTAGATGAAGTTGACTGTCCTCCGACCCTCATCCCTCCGCAATGATGATACGACAACCAACCAGAGAGGATACTCTGAGAGATCCATTTGAGTAGGACGTATACTCTGAGAGATCACCTTTACAAGAATGATATCAGTAGTGGGATTGAGTGTTGGAGGAGATATTATCAGAGTATACGTCCTACTCAGATGGGTCTCTCACCGTTACTATTTTTTTCTGACAGCATGGTGGATGTGCTCCATCAACAGATTCTTGCTCCGAGCCAAAACTTTGCTCCGAAGCTCAAGTGGACATCCTTCGTGTAGAGCTCGAGTGAGAGGTTCCTGACAGCATGATGGTCTTCTTTGTCAAAGTATCCGTGCTCGTCCCATATTGGTTGTGGGACGAGCACGGATACTTTGACAAAGGAGACCACTATGCTGTCAGAAACCTCTCACTCGAGCTTTACACGAAGGATGTCCACTTGAGCTCCGGGGCAAAGTTTTGGCTCAGAGCAAAAATTTGTTGACGGAACACATCCACCATGCTGTCAGAAAAAAATAGTAACGGTGAGAGACCCATCTGAGTAGGACGTATACTCTGATAATATCTCCTCCAACACTCAATCCTACTACTGATATCATTCTTGTAAAGGTGATCTCTCAGAGTATACGTCCTATTCAGATGGATCTCTCAGAGTATCCTCTCCGGTTGGGTTGTGTTCTGAGCCATCCGTTCTCACACTTAAAATACATATGAATTAGAACTGTGTTTTGTATTTTTGGCGAACCCAGTGATTGGATTCTGTATTTTATATTTTGGTTTATGTATTTTGGCTCCAGCTCCATTTGCATTAATCTACGGTACGACATGGTGATCAGGACATAGTCCCTGCAGCCATTCGACTGGCGAGGCAGAAACTATGTCGTCGTAGATAAACTTGACTGTCCTCCTACCCTCATCCCTCGGCAATGATGATACGACAACCTATCACTATATCTTATATAGTAGTAGATGATGTTTTAGTATTATATTATGTGAGTTCATCTTGATTCTGTTATATCCTTTAGATACTAGATACGATAAGAACATATACTACACCATATGACCAGAACATAGATGATTCACACTAATGTATGCTAGAATGAATTTTGGGTTGTGTTCTGAGCCATCTGTTCTCACACTTGGAGATAAATCAAATTTTTGCTAGTTTATCTGAGCCATCCGGGCAATCGAACTCCTCCTCCTCCTTAAAGTATTTGTAATTAAGAAATTTTAAAATATTTGTAGGAATTTTAGAATATTTGTGCTATGATCGAATTATAACGACGGATATTAGGTTACTCTTCAGGATAATTGATGTCTATTTTATATTAATTTGGTTTGGTCTATATGATTCTTGGATAATTGGTGTGCATTAAATTCGTATATACATATTTGGTCTATGTGATTCTTGGATAATTGGTGTGTATTATATATTTGATCTATATGATTGTTGGATAATTGGTGTGCATTATATATTGGTTTGGTTATGCATATTTTTGGGTACAAGGAAAGTGCTGCAATTTTTTTTTAAAAAAATCTCAGTTAGCGACGGACTAGTGACCGGTTAGCGACGGATATTTCCAGCTCCATTTGCATTAATCTACGGTACGACATGGTGATCAGGACATAGTCCCTGCAGCCATTCGACTGGCGAGGCAGAAAACTATGTCGCCGTAGATAAAGTTGACTGTCCTCCGACCCTCATCCCTTGGCAATGATGATACGACAACCTAACACTATATCTTATATAGTAGTAGATGATGTTTTAATATTATATTATGTGAGTTCATCTTGATTCTATTATATCCTTCAGATACTAGATACAATAAGAACATATACTACACCATGTGTACAGAACATAGATGATTCACACTAATGTATGCTAGAATCAATTTTGGGATGTGTTCTGAGCCATCCGTTCTGATCAAGCATCTTCCTTCTCCTCTCCTCCACCATGGCTCTGGACCCATTTGCTCCTCCCTACTTCCCTTCTTCTTATTTGACTCTTTCAGCCATATATGATATCCACCTCAAGTGTAGAGTCGGGGGAGAAGAAGTAGGCAGAAAGAGGAGGGGGAAGCAGCACAGCCGACGGCATGACCCGGAGGAAGTACAGATGTTTTCTTCAACATCCGTAGGAGAACTATAAGGATATATCTTTTCATAACATATCACCTTGTCAAAGATCCTTAATGTGAATATCATGTTACCGCGGTGTCGGAAGACTAACATGTCATAATTTTTTAAGCCGTGTGTTTTGACATAATCCTCCAAACTCTTTCCTCCTATGTAGTAATCTTGCATTACTACATAGCAGGAAAGAGTTTGGAGGATTATGTCAAAACATACAGCTTAGAAAATTATGACATGTTAGTTTTTTCGATACCGCGGGTAACATGGTTGTCACATTAAGGGTCTTTGACAAGGTGATATGTTGTGAAAAGATATATTCTTATAGTTCTCCTACGGATGTTGAAGAAAACCTCTGTACTTCCTCCGGGTCATGCCGTCGGCTGTGCTGCTTCCCCCTCCTCTTCCTGCCCACTTCTTCTCATTCGACTCTACACTTGAGGTGGATATCATATATGTCTGAGAGAGTCAAATAAGAAGAAGGGAAGTAGGTAGGAGCAGATTGGTCCAGAGCCATGGTGGAGGAGAGGAGAAGAAAGATGCTTGATCAGAACGGAGGAATTGATGGATGGAAGAGAACTAGAAAGCACTGATCCTTCCTGTTGTGAGAACTGTGAAGAGTGAGAAAGGAGAGAGGGGGTCTTGATTTTGCGTTCATCATCATTAGAGGGAGCAGTTCTGAAAAAGTTGTGACGTGATAGCATGAGAGAGGGAGAGGGTGAATGGAGGAAGGAAAGTAGATGCATGCCTTTGGCTCACTCGAGCGGTATTTGTCCTCTGACCCTCATCCCTCGACAATGATGATATGACAACCTATCACTATATCTTATATAGTAGTAGATGATGTCTTAGTATTACAATATGTGAGTTCATCTTGATTCTATTATATTCTTCAGATACTAGATACGATAAGAACATATACTACACCATATGTACAGAACATAGATGATTCACACTAATGTATGCTAGAATGAATTTTGGGTTGTGTTATGAGCCATTCGTTCCCATACTTGGCAATTAAGCATGTGAAATAGAACTGATTATGTTTAGTTTGTCTTACGATACAGATTTTTACATCCAAATTGAAATGGATCGTTACTTCGTTGATCGTACATGGATGTACTAGCGGATCAACCTCCTGGACCGTAGGTACTTATAAGTATTGACCGTATCGGATTATTATCGATCTATCGTTTTGGTATGGGCCGTATCAGTTAGTATTGGTCTTAGCGAATGGGTATCGTCCTATCCGATATGTATCGGCCGTATAGCTAGGATTCATATTGGCCTTATCGATTTGGTATCGGTCATATCCGATAGGTATCGGCCGTGTTGGATTAGTATAGACCATTTTGGATTAGTATCGTAGATGGTTTAGTAACAACTGTACTTGAATTTTTCTCTTCTAGAGCTAGATTACCATTGCAAGAGAGTCACGAGAGCGTAGCTGGCCAGTTACAGAACATACATACTTTCTTTTCAATCTCGCTTTTTTTTGATGGAAAAGGAAGCATGTATGTTACTGTAACTGGCCAATCATGATCTGGTGACTCTCTTGCAATGGTATTCTAGCTCGAGAAGAGAGAAATCCAAGTTACAGTTGTTACTAAACCTTTCACGATACTAATCCGAAATGGTCTATACTAATCCAACACAGCCGATACCTAATCGATAAGGCCAATATGAATCCTAGCTATACTGTCGATACATGTACATATCGGAAAGGGCGATACCAATTTGTTAAGGACAATACCAATCTGATACGTCCTATACCAAACCGATAGACCGATACTAATCTGATACACTAGATACTAAGTACATCCGGCCTATACCAGTGGATCCACCAATTACTGCACGATAGGCCCAACGACTCCAGTTATATCCATTTACTGGTGAGTACATGATTACATAGTAATTCTGTTAGTCTTATGATACAGATTTTTACTCTATCATGCTACCAATGTCACAACTTTTCCAGTGTTGCTCCCTCTAATGATGATGAACGCAAAAAACCAATGTCATAACTTTTATAATTTGAGTAAATTTCTTACCCTATATAAAAATTTCTGTTGTCATAGAGATGGCTCCTAGGACTCGAGAGGTGGTGCTGCTAGTCGAGGAAGGGGCCGAGGCAAGAAAACCCTTGGAGGTCGACACGGAGGAAGTCCCCGTCGTCAAACAAGAGCCGATGACTGTTAAGGAGGAGGTGTTACCAAAGGTCGAGGTCAAGGAAGAACCGATGACCATCAGGGAAGAGATTGCTCCCAAGGTTGAAGTTAAGGAGGAGCTACCGTCAGAGAGTAGTAGCATCAGGACCGACCCTCCTGTCCCGACAGAAGACCTCTACCAGATTGAGCTTCGTATGCAAAGTGGCTGATAGAATGGTACATGCCTCAACGCAACTATGATCCCGGGCTGTGAGGATTCATCGTCTGACTTGCGGTCTTTGCTGAGGCCAAAGTCGATTTTCCTATGTGTTTAGAATTTTGGAATATTTGTGAGAATTTTGGAATATTTGTGCTATGATCGGATTATAACGACGGATATTAGTTACTCTTCAGGATAATTGATGTCTATTTTATATTAATTGGTTTGGTCTATATGATTCTTGGATAATTGGTGTGCATTAAATTTGTATGTGCATATTTGGTCTATGAGATTCTTGGATAATTGGTGTGCATTATATATTTGGTCTATGTGATTGTTGGATAATTGGTGCATTATATTGGTTTGGTTTATGCATATTTTGCGAACAGGAAAAGTGCTACAATTTTTTTTTCAAAAAATCTCATTTAGCGAGGACTAGTGACCGTTTAGCGACGGATATTTCTCTTTGTTTTGACTGTTCGACGGCATATCCGGCTAACTGGAGATTGAAAATGTTTCCAGGTAGCGACGGATGAAGATTTAAAAATATTTCCAGAACATGGTCGACGGATAATCCGTCAGTATTCCGTCGCTACGCCGTCCTCTGTTAGCGACGGCGATCGACGGAATAGCGACGGAACGATACACTCTGATACGCTATTACGACGGTTTACCGACGGACCATTACGTCGCTAGTGTCTACACAGTTCAGTATTTAATACTTGAAATGGAGAAAAGCCCGTCGAAAAGTCGTCGCTAATGCTTCGTACTGTGAAGTCGACAAGCCGTCGCTATTCCGTCCCTTGACGACTGCTTAGAGACGGACCGTTATTAGCGACGAGCTGATTGCCGACGGATTATTTTGGCCAAGATCCGTCAGTGATCGGTCGCTAATACAAATTGCCGACGGACGGACGACGGATCTGGTCGTCGCTAAATCGACATATTTTGGTAGTGTTAATACTGTTGGATCATGATCAACGGTTCAGATCTGTTCGAAATTGTGGTGCTTTAAATAGGTGTTTTCTAATCCTAATCCTTATAGATTACTATCAAAGGTAAGAACTTTATCAAGTTTACAACTTTCTAAGAGAAATAGAGAAATTTGAAGTTTAGAGGGTTGATTCGAAGATAGACCGCTTCAGTGAGTTCTTCATTGGTTCATTATCATCATATGTCATCAAGTAATCTCATTTATACTCGTTGTAATATATTTCTATCTAATAAAGTGTTGCAATGATCTGTATGGATCGAAGGAGAAATTTCTGAGTTTATGTAATTTAATTTTTTTCTATTACTACAGGCATTTCTGGGTTGAACTCCAATCGTTCCTTGATTTTCCTATCAGGTTTTCCATGTAAAAATCTTGGTGTTTGTATTGTGCCTTTATTGTAGTTTTAGCTATTTGGTTTGTGTATTTTTTTTCGGTCCTCACTAGGTCCTATCGGTTTGGGAGAATGATTCTACATTTTATTTCCAATAGATTATTATCAGAGTAATGGTTGCCAAGTTTCAGGATTGACAGTCAAACCGAGTACAAGAGATATGGATGTGAAGTCAATGTGCATGATAAACCTAAACGGTTCCAATTAGAATTATTGGCAGAGCAAGATAAAAGATTGATGTTTGTCAAGAAGCTACATTTCGGTATTTACTTCCGAGAAACCTCGTAAGAAATATGATAAAGACTGAAATTTTGAGCATATAGGGTGTTAGCTAGGTATAAATTATTCCTGGTCCGACAGATGATGGATCTTATATACAAGAATTGTTCGTCTTATGGATCACTTGAATGAGTTTCGGGACGTAGTGTATAAGCAGAAAAAAACTACCAGTGGATGTGATACTCCCACCAAAAATTACATATTTTGTCTCGTAATTGCAACAAAGAGAGTAGGCAATCGTCTCTTTTTCGTTTAGTTCACTTCCCTAAGAGACAACATTATCAGGGATCACTCCATAGTGATTTCATATATTTTTTCGTGGACGAGCTTCCAGCAGAAAACGCCACACACACAGACGTTGTCCTTGGCACTTTGGGTTGACAATTGTGTTTGTACAGTTAAAGGCTATCAAGCCATGGCAGCCGAATAGGTACGGCCCACGGACATCTGATCGCCCTCGAAAAGTATCGACCAAAACCGTCTCAGGGAATGAGAAGTTGTTTTCTAGCGAAGGCGGACTTGCGAATTGCGATGATCATCTACCAACGGAAGGTTACGATTTTATGCCACAGCGGAATAAATTGAACTCGTCGTTGAAGGTCACTTCTGCACCAAAAGCTCTAGTATAATTTTTCCACTCAACGGAAAAATTATTGGATGGTCCAGTCTCACCATGTGGCAATAATGAATAGTGAGTCCGACCACTCATTTTTTGACACTTGGAGCGTTTGGTACGCGGTATTTTTTTTTTTCGGAAAATTTTAAGATGGGAATCTATTACCGTTGTTGTTTGGCATATAAAAATTTATTCCCGAAAATTATAAATATCCGGTAAATAGTTTACCCACAAAACTGAAAATTCTATCCCTTGAAAATAGGTGGGTATTTTTTTTTTTTTTGCCCGGACAAAAAAAAATTGTCTAAATTTTTTCTTCTTTTTTGATCAATTTTGATTAGTTTGAACATTTTCTTTTTTGTCGTTTTTATCGCTTTTTTGTCATTTTTGTCGTTTTACCAATTTTTTGTCGTTTTAAGCGATTTTTTTTTACCCTTTTTGTCTTTTTTTGATTATTTTTGTCGTTTTTATCGCTTTTAAGCATATTTTGTCGTTTTTACCAACTTTTTGTCGTTTTAAACGATTTTTTGTCGTTTTTACCCATTTTTTGTCTTTTTTGTCACTTTTGATTTTTTTTCGTTTTTACCCAATCTATTGTCATTTTTGTCGTTTTTTTTGTCAATTTTTATCGTTTTAAGCAATTTTTTGTCGTTTTTGTAGCTATTTTTTTGTTGTTTTTACGATTTTTAGTCGTGTTTTGCGTTTTTGTCGCTTTTGGTCATTTTACTAATTTTATGGAATTTTTTGTCATTTTGTCGCTTTTACCGATTTTTTGTCGTTTTTGTCACTTTTTGGTTATTTTGTCGTCGTTTTAACCGATTTTTGTCCTTTTTTGTCGTTTTATCGATTATTTCGTTTTGTCGCTTTTTGTTTATTTTTTGTCGTTTTAATCGATTTTTTGTTGTTTTAACCATTTTTGTCGTTTTAAACCGATTTTTTGTCATTTTTGTCGTTTAAACCGATTTTTTGTTGTTTTGTCGTTTTGCCGCATTTTGGTTTTTTTTGTCGTTTTTACCGATTTTATGTCGTTTTTGTCGTGTTTTGGTTATTTTGTCGTTTTTACCCTATTATTTTTGTTTATTTTTTGTGTTTTGTACATTTTGTCGTTTTTTTTTAATTGTCGTTTTTTTTTTTGTCGTTTTCATCGTTTTGTCGTTTTTCGTCGTTTTTGTTATTTTGTCATTTTTACTTTTTTCGTTTTTACCTTTTTTCGTTTTTACCGATTTTTTTTTCGTTTTTTTACCGATTTTTTATATTTGTTCATTTTTTTCGTATTATTATTTTTATTTTTCGGGAATATTTATATTGTCACCAAACATGGGAATGTAATTTTCAGAAAATTTAATTCCTTGAAATTTGATTCCCGGGAATATAGAATTTCCGACATATAGTATTCCGCATACCAAACTCCCCCTAGGCACAATATACTATATCACTTTATTCTCTTATTTCTAGGTTAAATTTTTTTAATGTTTTGAAAGAAAAAAATATTTTTTTTCTAATTATATGCCAAGTGAATTTTTATATATCAAATTTATTTTTTACAATTTTTTGAAATTTTTTCTGGTAAATATTATGCAAGTGTCAAAAATGAGTGGTAGGACTCACCATTCATCATTGCCACGTGGTGAGGCCGAATCACAAATATTTCTCCAACGTGAGGATACGTGTACAGTCGTCAAGTCCCCATTCCCGCATTATGGCCTTAGAGCTCTCCAACCCTATTGTGAGTTTGGAAAAAATGGTGCCACATAGGAATGACAATCTTTTTTTCAAAAGTATTTTTCTAATGCAAATGTGAAATAAATTGTGAAGTTGACAAGGCAATGACATGGCAAGGAGAATGTGAAGTGGTTGTCTAAATCTAGACAATGCTTCACAATGACTTATGTCCACATCATCAATTATGAATAAAAATATATATATAAAAAAGAAAGAAGTAAAAAAGTTGTCTTGGAAATTGAAAAAAATTAATTTATTGTCTTTTCAAACTTTGTATTAGAGAACATATTTTAGTTTATTGTCTGTGAATGTTATTTTGTCACATAGGAAAGACTTTTCTTATGTCTCATGACGAAACAAGACAACAGGGTGGAGATGCTTTTAGACGTTGACAACATGAACGTCATACGTGTATAGTCATCAAACCTCCTTTTTCCCGCATGATGGCCTTGATCTGCTGAAAACGTGGAGGAGGTGTGCCACTATTAGGCCTCGTTTGATTTGCGAAATGGAAGGGAAAGGAAATCAATTCCTTGTCATTTCTTTTCCTTTGAAAAACTTTAATTTCTATGATTTTTCTTTCCGATGTTTGGCAATGCCAAAAAATTTGGAAAGGAAAGTGAATACTTCAATGTGGAAAAGTGATTCCTTCTTTGGATGGATGGAATTACTTTTTCCCCTAATTTTCTTCCATTGGAAATCAACTTTCCTGTCCTCCTCAATTACTTGGACGTCCAAACATAGAAAAGTAATCACTTTCCTTTTCCAACGGAAGAAGATTCCGC
>JANAVB010044388.1:0-45326 GCA_029216955.1 Iris pallida
TGGATCAGACTGCCATGGCTCTTGCCCCAGTTGTGGAGTGTTCCATCCATTATGAAACTGGCAAGCATGGTAGGGGTCCCGATACATACATATATCCCGACTGTGAGAAGGCAGCATTTATCATATGCCAGAATCTTCGTAGAAATCTCGGCGTCCTTCCCAGGAAAATTGATCTCGTTCTTCCTAACGGTGAGTGGCTCTCCCAGGACGTGGAATACGAATGGGTTCCCCGTCTTGCTCTCTATGTAAGTGCTTCGGGCACACCAAAGTACAATGCAGGGACCCCCATATGGAGGAGGAGAAGGTCGAAGCCCAACATGAGCAGCAAGAAGCCATATTCCACCAAATGGTCATCAAGAATCGATCACCAACTTGATAGATTCGAACCAAGTAGAAGGGATGACCTAATGGTGATGGAGCAAAGCAATATAGCTGGAGGAGCGGACGATGGAGGAGCGGACGGCCACAGAGCCTCTGTACTCGACAAGAGACATGGGATTGATCTCCCTGCTCACACGGTTGAAGGCAACACTCTTGCAGTGGTGCTAGTAGGGAAAGCTAGAACGAGGGTGACAATGGGACATGTTCGACCGAACTCAGACGGAGGAGTAACAATAAGGGCTGCTAAGAGAGCGACCGTCCACGGAGGGGCTATTGCTAGAGACGGGACAGCTCCCAGTCGGAACGACGGAAGGGATGAAGACCAAGCTTTGACAAGGGAGAACCCGAGGTGGACGCTTCTTGTGCGAGAAACCTCTCAAGCACATAACTCCCTTAATACAGCTACAGACCCAGGTGAAACGGCTGTGCAAGGCAGTAGCGTTGAGGTGAATGCGTCTCCAAGTCGTCCGATGGAGAGCATGAGAGAACAAAAGGACACCCCCACTCAGAATTAATGTATGTCATCTCCTGGAACGTCCGGGGTGTGAACTCGATCGGTAGATGGAGGGAGGTTCAGAATATGATAAACGCTCACAAATGTTCGATAGTTGCCATACTAGAGAGTAAAATTAAAGCTATTGAGAAGATAACCAAAAGACCCCGCCTTATTGGTAATCTCTCCACAACAAGGAGTTATGCGATTCGTCTTGCATCTGGCTCATATGGGATACGCGAACGTGATCTGGCCAGGTACGCTTTATTTTCGAACAATTAATCCTCATGATTTCACTAACAATGGAGGGCTCCATATTCAATTCGGAGCTATCTATGGCCATAATAACCGTAGACAGCGCTTCCAATTATGGAAGGATATTATTCAGGTAGCTAGCCAAAATAAAGGACAGGCTCCTCTGCTGAGTGGGGACTTCAATGCTATGATGGCTGAGGAGGAGAAAATGGGAGGCCGACCGGTCCCGGACTTCATATTAGCTGATTTTCGAGACTGCCTACTTTCCTCAGGCCTTTCCTTTTTGGCAAGAACTGGCCAAGTATGGACTTGGAGTAATAGTTCATCTCTCAACCGCGTCGTCTGCCTGCTTGACAGAGCTTTATGCAACAAGAAATGGATGGAGTTGTTCCCGGCTAGCAAGGCGAAGGCTTTGTCTTGCGGCACTAGCGACCATTCACCTATTTTGATCCGTTTGTTCCCCGCAGGTCCTCTCCGTCGGCGATCGTTTCATTTTAATAACGCCTGGCCGCTCATTGGGGGCTACCAGGAGGTGATCACGAGTGGCCTCTCACTCGCAGTTGATGGTAATCCCCAGTTCCATCTTACTAGGCGTCTGACGCAAGTCAAGCGGCTTCTGAATCTCTGGAAGCGGTCTCGGCCGCTCGAGGACCTTCAAGCCAAGGTCAAGGAGTTGCAGGACGTGCAGAGAAAGATCAAGTTGGACCCGACTAATATTGACCTGGTCGACGGAGAGCTCAAATTGCAAGAGGAGGTTCGGCGACTTCGGTTTCTAGAGGAGGTCCAGCTTCAACAAAGAGCCAAATGCAGTTGGCTTAAAGACGGGTACCGCGACTCTAAGTTTTTTCATGCCATGGTCCGGTCGCGCCATCATCGCAACAACTTCGGACCGCTCATGGATGCTACCGGAAGGGTTTATCACTGCTGATTATGAACTACAAGATGAAGCCATCACTTATTACACAACTCTATATAACCAATCTGATTACTTGATGGAAATCCCGAATATCATCTGCAAAAGGATAGTTACTGATGAAGGCAATAATCTGCTTAGAAAAGAAGTCTCCATGGAGGAGGTCGAACAAATAGTGAAGGAGTCGGATCCCAATAAGGCGCCCGGGCCTGACGGGTTCAACTCTGCCTTTTACAAAACCCACTGGGGTCAGCTGAAAGAGATCGTATTCCAAGTTGTCAAGGACTTCTTCAACTCGGGCAGATTACTGAAAGAGACCAATCACACATTTCTTACTCTTATTCCTAAAAAGGAGGGGGCTTTTCGCTGAGCAATTTCCGACCAATAGCTTGCTGCAATTTTATTTATAAAATTATCACTCATCTCATGTGTATTAGGATGCAAGACATAATGAGGGGTCTGATCTCTACCAACCAGTCTGCGTTCATTAAAGGTAGATCTATTGCTGAGAATTGCCTTCTGGCGCACGAACTTGTACGAGAATTCAACAAAGCTGGAGGGAGGAAAGGGTGCGTAAAGCTGGATCTCCGAAAAGCTTACGATATGGTTAACCGTGACTTTGTCGATCTGCGAGCTACTTCGGAATATGGGGTTTTAGAAGTGGTGGGTTGACAGGATTTGTGAGTGTATCACTACTCCCACGTTCTATATATCCGTCAAAGGGGAGTATCGAGTCTCTCAACAAGATATTGGAGGAATTTGGTCTGCAGTCGGGTCTCCAACTCAACCGGGACAAGAGCCAGGTCTACTTCAACAAGGATTGCCATGGGAAGGAAACTTGTCGAATTTGCTTAGAATCGAGCAAGGTCAGCTTCCAGTCAGGTATCTCGGTCTCCCTCTCTCGATCGACTACGCAAGGGATGCAGATTGTGAAGGATTGGTACAGTATGTACAAGCGAGATTAGAGGGCTGGCAAGCCCAATTAATTATCCTTCGGAGGAAAAATTAAACTTTTGTGCTCTGTCATTTTGGCTATTGTCGCTTATTGTTACAGGCTATCCACACTCCAGACAACGGTCCTGAAAATTGAACGACTTTGCGCCAATTTTGTATGGCGAGGAGGGTACCACTCGATTGCATGGGACGAGTTATGTCGGGCAAAGGAGGGGGCATTGGCCTTCATTCCTTGAGTGTTCTCCGGGAGGTTGCTTTACAAAAGCTGGTATGGCCTTGAGGGTGAGTCATTATGGGCGCGATGGACCAACAGTAGATATTGAGATCTGCAACTTCTGGACCCTCAATATAGACAACAATTCTTCGCTGACATTCAAAAACATTTGCGAATTTCGCATTCTCTGAAGACTAAATCTCAAGGGTTATTCATAATGGCGATCGACCAACTTTTGGTTCGACCCTTGGCTACACCATCAGAGTCTCGTTGATAGGTTCAGGTGGCCCTGTTTGAGCTATATGGGAGGTCGAAAGACTTGGAGGTGTTGATACAGGATGGGCGTGGCAGCTTAGTGCCAGGCCGTTTGGCCATTGGCTGGACGAGGACATTGCAAGTGTGCCCGTACTGAGTGAAGCGGGAACCGATCACTGGGTCTGGGATGGCTCCGCTGATGCCGATTTTTTTGCTAAGCTTGCGTACGAGAATACTTGCACCCACGGTCAGGTATTGGAATGGACGACCATCGTTTGGGCCAAGGGTGCGGCGGTTAAATGGCAATTGTGTGCGTACAAGGCGGCTCGGGACCGACTGTTATCCAAGGAGAGGCTACATAAGTTCGGTATCCCATCACTGCCATGAGTACGTACTTTGTGGTGGAGGACGAGAGACCAGGGTTCATCTCTTCTTCCAGTGTAGCTGGTCAGGAGCAATCTGGCAGAATTGTCAGGTCAGACTTGGCTTGCCTTCCTCTCACGTCAATAGGTTTCAGGAAGTACTACAGGAGATAATTGCTCTGAAGACTCGTGGGATCAGTATATACAACAAAGCCAGAATCCGCTTCTCTCGGCTGTCTAGCATGTCTGGAGGGAACAAATAGGATAATTTTTGATGATGTGCAGTCATCTATGCAGTCTGTACTGAATAGTATAGCTGTGATACTAAGATTGTAACTTAACTGCTGAGGGGTATCCTGGCCTCTCGATAGTTGCTTTATATTATTATTATCAATAAAGTACCCATTCTTCATATATATATATATATCTATATATATTATATATATATATATTATATATATATAATATATATAATATATGCTTCAAATGGTTCAAATTGAGCCGCCTAAGCCGTATATATCAACCATTTCCTTTAAAAAAATTAATTAGGTAAAAGAAGTTGAATTTTTTTTTTTAAAATTTGTTATATATGTTCTTTACGGGAAATCTAACTCAACCAAATAAGAAGAATATATCTCTCACCTTACCACACGAGTTAGAATTTTTTTTTTTTTTGACAATACTTGGATAATTTTTTTATTATACGTCATTATACATGCAAAGCACATGCATTTACGTATATATAAAATTGGGGTTTCAAAACGGTCCCAAAATAAGCCGTGTAAGCCGTAGTATGTATAACATCAATCATTACATTTTTTTTAAAAAATAGAATAATATATTTTAAACTTTCTCCTTTTTTTCATAACAGAATACCCTCTTTTTTTTTTATTTATCTAAAACAGTTATGGAAGATTAATTTTAAACTTTTTCTCATTTTCTTACACATAACCAATTACTCTCTCTCTCTCTATCCACATATCCATAACAATTATAACTAAATTTTAATTAATTTTACAAATATTAGTTAAATATATATATTACAAATCTTAATTTAAATATTTAAATTATTTTTGATAAGATTAGAAAGAAAAATAATAATTTTAGCTCGTGCTTTACTAGTATATGTATTTGTGAGGAGGACCTCCATGAGATTAAATTTTCAATATGGGGAAACATTATTCATAAATCCTTGATACATCATGAGATGAAAGAAAAAAAAAAGTGGAATGACAAACAAGTAAGATTATACAATGCAGAATTGATCAAAGTAAACAATTGCCAATTCTGCAAAGAGCTTTTATCATGGTGCGGATAATGAATGTTCATACCTAGATATCATTCTAGGTCGACTTCTTCATCCTCTTTCTGCTCGCTCCTCTCCTTCCTCTCTCTCTTTTCTCCTTCTCCTTTTCGTCTTTCGCTTCTTCTCCTCTTCTTCTTCTTCTTCTTCTTCTCTTTCTTTTCTTTTTCTTTTCCTTCTTTTCCTTCCTTCCTCGTCTCTCTCTTCTTCAACCTAGCCACTTCCTTCTTTCTATCCTCCCATGGCTTCGAAGGATTCTTGCCTACGGAGAAACACATTGCCATATTGCAAACTCCACAATCTCTTATCCAGACAAGTGGATATATATTATATATATATATATATATAATATAATATATATATATATATATATATAAACCAACTTTTGTACCCATGTAGAAGAGCTTTGAAACTTTCGTTACGTACAACATGGAGTTCAATGGAGGAAAATTTGAGATGCATGCCAGTTTCATAGACTTATGGACGAAGCAATTGCAAGCACCATAATATCCTTTGATCATACGAAACAAGAACATATATAAAGTAAGGTCGAATTAGGTTGAAATGTACTCTTTGTTTTAATTTGTTTTCTTTATCAATTCTTGTATTACATTTTGGATTTAATAGGTTAGTGAAGCTTTGCACGCTCTCTTGTCTAGAAAGAGTAAGAGGCACTTTGCTAGTAGGTATTAGTTGACGTGGCGGAGCATTCTACACCATGGAAGAAAACTTTTGATCGGATCCCCTATGTGGTTCTGCATCTGCGTCAGGTTATTTGTTACTATTTGCGCATCTTTATTTTTATCTATAATTTTTGGCATGATGTGTAAAAGATATAGAGATCGAATGCAATTCATACAAAATTGTATCATCTTACCATCTTTTTGTATGTTTTATAGTTAGAAGAATTTGGAGGTGTTCTTTAGTTACATGAGCTTATACTGCAAAAAATAATAATTTTAACTAGTTGCCAACTGGTCAACTAGATTTTAAGCACGATCCTCTTATAACTCATACCTATTTTGGCTAGAAATTGACATCAAATAGTATTTTAGGCCAATGGAGGTAAAATTTTGTCAAATCTTGTATCCTCCATAACAGATCGGCTTGGATGAATGTTGATTATTATTTTTATCTATAATTGTGCTTGAACACAAATAAAGGACGTGGACAAATGGCGTGTCTAGTGCATCTTTAAGTAAAAGTATGGCGTGTCCTAGTGCATCTTTAGTGAAATATATGTTACTTTTCAAGATTAGGAGGAATGCAACTTTTAGGAAAATTGGAGGAATTTGAGACAAACCAGACTTCTACAGGAATATAATTGCTGATTTCTACACTTCTGTAGCGGTTACAGTGTAGCCCACGAGAAGCATTTTACCAAAGCTAATGCTGGAATTTTCAATAATTAAGGGGCCACACATGTAAATTTAATTGTGTTTGGGCTATCTAAATAATTAAGCCAAATTAAAGTGGTCTATTTGAAAATTGGCTTAAGGGTATAATTGTCATGGAATTAATGTGTAGATACCGGAGATAATTCTAATTTGATGAGGGCCAAATTAGAAATATCACAACAAACACCCCCCCCCACATATATATATTGTGTGGTGTGTGTGTGTGTGTGTGTGTGTGTGTGTATTCATTAGGGTTATGGTACCCAACTCATACGGCCATCAAAAGAGAGGTTCTCTCTTTTTCTCTTCTGCATCCCCATCAACAGAAAGAGAGGGCACTACCAGAATAAGTCGTTTTAGCGACGCCTAAAGACGTCGCTAAAACGACAAATTTCATCGCTAAAATATTTACCGACGCAATTACCGACGTTTTGGACTTGTCGCGGAAACGTAAGTCGCTGATCTTTAAAACGTCGCCAAACGTCGCAAGTATCGACGTTTACCGACGTATATATACGCCAGTATATTACCGACGTCTACCGTCGTGTCGTCGGTGGATTAGCGACGTATTTAACGTCGCTACGCGTCGGTAAAAACCTGGGAATTTACCGACGATTACCGTCGTCTCGTCGGTGGTTTAGCGACGTGTTTAAAGTCGCTACACGTCGGTAAAATTCTAGAAATTTACCGACATTTATCGTTGTTTAAAATGTCACTAAATGTCGGTAATTCCTGGAATTATTACCGATGTTCACCGACGTTTACCGACGTTCTCCGATGTATAAGGACGTCGGTAAACGTCGGTACCCTGAAATTTTTTGCAGATTTACCGACATAAACGTACGTCGGTGGACGTCGGTAAACGTCGCTAAATCTGTAAAAAAAATAAAAAAATAAAATACAGAATGTCCTTTTCTCACTGCAGTTTAAAAGATAACCATAACCAATATTGAACTGTTTTTCAAAATCTGGAATATGTAAACCTGAGATTTGGTCTGCACAGTCCCCTCATTCCCAGTTTGGGTTTTACTTGGGTATTAGGACTTGACAGTCCACATTCCAGATTTGAGTATTTGAATAATTGAGCCATAACCAACAGGCATAAACACTCAATAACACACATGGTTCCTGCAATATTTGGTTCCCTGTTTTGCTGAACACAGGCCATATACACACACACCCATGTGAATGACACCAATCACACACACACACACACACACTGTTTTCCCTCACTGTACACAGGTTTCAGTCCCTACATACACAGGTTTCAGTCACTCCTACACCACACTCACTCTCTATCACACACTTGTCACTCTCCCTTTACCTCACTCTTTCTAACTCTCTATCTTTCTATCTTCCTATGTATATATATATATATATATATATATATATATATATATATATATATATATATATCTTTCTATCTTCCTATATATATAATTATATATATATTATATAATATATATATATATATTATATATATATATATATATATATATATTATATATATATCTATAAATGTAATGTAATGTTATAATATGTATGTGTATGTAATATGCATCTAAGTATATTATGTATATATGTAGGTATCCTATATATTATTATGTGTGTGTACCATTTATATATATATTAATATATGTATGTGTGGTACATATAGGTAGCCTATATGTATATATATATGTATGTAATATGTGATTTCCATGTGTAGGCCTAGATGCAATAATAGGTTGTGTGATGTTGGTTTTGACTTTGTATTGTATAGGTTGTATGGGCTTGATATACTAGCATAGGCTAGTTTAGCCTTGATTAGACTAATATAGACTTGTTAGGACTTAGAACGATTGTTAAACCTAGTTAACATAACCTAGACTTGTTTAGACCTAGAATGACTTGTTTGACCTAATTTAGACTTATTGGACCTAGTTTGACCATAGTTGACCTAGTTTGACTTCTAGGGTTGACCAGAGTTGACCAAGAGTTGACTTTGGCCTAGATTGACTTCTAAACGTAAACCACAGAAGCACATTAACATCCAATTGAAACGAATAATAACATAAACAACAGTATAACACAATGTAGCAGGCAACAAATAGAATGGGATCCAACAAATAGAATAGGATCCAACAAATAGAATAGGCACAACCAACAAGTATCCAAATAACCAAGTCTACACCAAATAACAAAGTCTACAACCAAATAACCAAAGTCTACACACAACCAACAAATAGAATAGGATCCAAACATCCAAGTCTACACAACCAAAAATATCCAAGTCTACACAACCAACAAATATCCAAGTCTACACAACCACCAAAAAACATGTCTAGGGCTGCGATTCCTGGAACCGAAGGCGGCGGTGGAGACTTAAGGGGAAAAGAGTGGGATCCAGGCGCTCCTTCCGGTGGTCAACGGTCGGCGACAGGAAAAGAGAAGAGTGGGATAGCGCCGGAGGGTGGACAACAATCCTAAGGCGTCGGAGAGAGCTTCACCCCAACAAATTGCATTCTCCGTTGAAAGGGGATAGAAGCTTCAATCAGAGAAATTCGTCCAGAACAAAATTTGAAGGTTTAGGAAGGGGAAATGAAGGCGGATCTAGGTTAGAGACTAAGTATCGAAGAGTTCCCCAACCGGAGATCTGGAGAGGCGCGAAGCCAAGGGATGCAAAGTTCAAGCTTCACAGCAAGGTCCTAGAGGTAGTCAAACGAGCGGAGCTAAACCAAACCCCGGTGGTACAGCGAAGGGAGACAGGAAAGCGCACAGTGCGCAGCAGGAGATTCCCTCCTCTGACCAAGCCAAGGTAGGAAGAACTTGGGCGGATCTGTGCCGTTCTAATTGTCCTACCAAAGCCGATGATATGCAATACATCGAACCTATAAGAAAGAAGGAAGAGCCATGGCAGAGTTCACTGGGGAAGACCTCGAGGAGACAGAGGAATATTGGAAAAATACGATCGTGCTATACGTCATGGGTAACAAACCATTCTATGGCCAGATCAAAGCTTACGCGAATCGTGTGTGGCTTCCCAAAGGTTCACTGGAGTTCTTTTCAAGGAGAATGGATTTTTCTTTGTCCGCTTTGGTATGGCGGAAGACATGGAGCGCATACTACATAGTGGTCCTTGGACATTCGACGGCAGGGCGATAATAATCAAGAGATGGACAGTGGGGATCCAATGCGAAAAAGAGATACTTCTCTCGGCTCCTATTTGGGTGAGGTTTCCTAACTTCCCCTTCAATACTGGAGTATCCCTATGCTCATGAAGCTAGCCAGTCTCCTCGGAGTCCCAATTAAGGCCGACGAGGCGACCACCAAGAAGACAAGAATCTCCTTCGCTAGGGTTTTCGTGGAGATCGGAGCCGGGATTTCCTTGCCTAGTCATCTAGAATACGTCATTCCCAGCGGGCAGATATTTTCACAGAAGGTAGAGTATGAATGGGTCCCTCCATCCTGCGGGATATGCAAATGCTTTGGCCATGTGTTATCGAATTGCAGTCGAAGAGAGTCCCATAACTCAGAGACAAAAGATTCGGTTAGCGAGGAGGAAATCAACCCAGAGGTTCAGGTTCAGAGAGAAGACATGGATACACAAGAGGCGGAGCAAGAGGAAGAGCAGTAAAGTAATTTCCTCACAGATCACGCCTTTCAATAGTGGTGAAGGAGAGAAAACACTAAGTATTTGCACCTCAGATGAAACGATCAGCCCCCAGGAGAAGCAAGACAGGAGAAAGGAATGACATGGAAATCATCACACATGAAGAGGGTTCCATGATATCTATCCTAGGCAAGAGGACAGGTACTCACAACCCGAGTGGTAAAGAGTTGGCTTTAAGAGTAACTCATACTACAGAGCAAGACGAAGATGGAGCCAAAAATTCAGAAGTTAATTCCCCATCCTCCTCTAAAGAACCTAAAGTCAGGAAGAAGAATTCATCAATCCCGACCAAGCCCAAAGGTATGGTTAAAAACTTGATGCAGGTAGGGGCAGTAGACGAATCTCGGCTCACCAAAGACAATCCGCAATGGGAAAGCATGATGCATAGAGTTAACTCAGCCCCTCTTGGTGAAAAGGAAAACCGGTCCGGTAGTACAGACAACTCCTCCGTCCCTTCCCGGTTGAGTGCTAGAGTTCCGAAGGACCAACCCAATAGAATTTAATATCGATTTTATCCTGGAACGTGAGGGGAGCCAACTCAATGGGTAGATGGAGAAGCGTTCGGAGCAAATGAGGAAGTGTAATAGCTCAATCGTCATTGTGCTAGAATCCAAGATCAAATCTCAAATATTCTGGATAGGAGGACTCCAGACAACTGGGAAGCCATTCACAATCTACATCTCAATGACATGGCTAGGATATGGGTCCTATGGAATAAAAACTTTGGAGAGGAGTCCTTCGCTACGAAACTCAGCAGCTTATCGTGATCGAATACTCCAATGATGGGGGCCTGAAGTTCCTCGTGGGAGCTATCTACGGGTTCAATGATCGCAAGCGTAGAGCTTCTATGTGGAGAGATATTGAAATAGTCAGTCTCGGTTTGGGAGTTCCCTTCCTCTGCTTCTCATTGGAGACTTTAACGCTATCATGTTCCAAAGAGAGAAAAAAGGAGGACGCGCTGTTCCAGACTTCATTCTCGACGATTTTCAAAATTGTGCCCTCAATTCAGGAATCTCGGATTTGCTCCGGCACGGGAACGTTTGGACTTGGAACAATCAAGCCTCTGTCAATCGGATTGAGTGCCAACTCGACAGGGCGCTAGGTAACAACCTGTGGTTTGATAATTTTCCTGATATTGGTGTTACAGGCCTTCCCTCTGGTCCTAGCGACCACTCCGCTTACGGTGGTCTTCCAGAACCAGGACAAACGGAGCTCTCCCCGTTCAGATACTGTAACTCCTGGGCCATCCAAGATGGGTATTCTGAAGCTGTCAAAGACGGGTGGAGCACGCCTAGCTCGGGGTTCAGCCAGTATCGATTGATGTCTAAGCTCAAGGGGGTCAAAACCAAGATCAAAGCATGGCTCAATAGTTTGCCGAAGTCTAATGTGGAGGAGATAGCCAAGCAGCTCGAGGCCATTCAAATTAGCAACCAGAGTATTTCCACGGAGGCTAGCCTGAAACTCGAGTCCAACCTGAGAAAGCAGGTTAGCAAACTTCGTACGATCGAAGAAATTAACCTGAGGCAAAAAGCCAAATGTGATTGGCTTAAGGAAGGGGATGGGTGTACTAAATTCTTCCACGGGATTGTCAAAGCGAGAAGGTCGCAATCAAATCGCCGTCCTTATAGGAAAGAATGGGAAGAAAATTGCAAATCCGGTCGATTTAGACGAGGAAGTTATCAGGTTCTTCTCAGATCTATACAATGGAGGAGGTATAGAAAAGCTCCCGCCGGTTATTTGTAAAAGGATCACTGATGACGCTATCACTGGCCTCCACGAAGTAGTGTCCCTCAAAGAACTGGAGGAGGTGGTTCTCTTGTCCAAGGCCAAAAATTGCGGGACCTGACGGATTCACGGCTGGTTTCTTCATCAGACATTGGGACTCCGTAAAAATCCTAGTCCTCGAGTCGGTCAGAGATTTCTTTCGCACAGGTAAGCTATTGAAGCAATTCAATCACACCTTCGTATCACTGATTCCGAAGACGTCTGGGGCCTCTTCCTTGAATGATTTTAGGCCGATTTCGTGTTGCAACTTTATTTACAAGGTTATAGCTCACTTGATGAGTAATCGCATGAAAAGCCTTATGCCCGGATTGATCTCCCCGAATCAGTCGGCCTTCATCAAAGGTAGAAGCATAGCAGAGAACAGTCTCCTCGCAAACGAGCTCGTCAGGGATTTTAACAAAGTGGGAAGTAACAAAGCCTGTCTAAAACTCGACTTGAGGAAGGCCTACGACACTGTTAATAGGCACTTCGTCATTCACATTATGAGAGCTATGGGTTTCGACGACTGGTGGGTGAAGAGAGTTTTCGAATGCATTTCTACCCCGTCCTTCTCCATTATGATCCGAGGTAGTCCCGTCGGTTTCATTCGTAGCTCAAGAGGTTTGAGGCAAGGAGACCCTCTCTCGGCTTACCTTTTTCTATGGTGATGGAGCATTTTTCTTGTCTCATGGATATAGCCATTCATGCTAAGAAGCTCTCCCCGATCTCCAGGTTAGTCAAGCCGATAGTCTCCCATCTTATTTATGCTGACGACCTATTAGTGTTTATCAAGCCTACAGACTCGGGGATTCAGTATATGCTCGAGATTCTCAAAAATTTGAAGCTGATTCGGGGCTTAGACTAAACAGAGACAAAAGCTCAATGTTCTTCAATAGGACCTGTACAGAGAAGGCTAGATGGGCGGCCACGATGCAGGTCGATATTGGGTCGCTCCCAGTTCGACACCTAGGAGTTCCGTTGGCTTCCAATTGCCAGGCACTCGGACTGTGACGGTCTCATTCAGATGGTGGAGAATAGGCTCGAAGGTTGGCAAGCTCAACTTCTTTCATTCGAGGACGTATAGAGCTCGTCAGATCAGTAGTGAACTCCATGATCGCATTTTGGCTTCAAGCATTTCTCTTGCCCATGAAGACTATCCTAAAGATTGAAGCCTTATGCGCGAGATTTGTTTGAGCGGAGGAATACAGACGGTGGCGTGGCAAGATATGTGTCGTCCCAAGGACGAGGGAGGCGTGGGTCTCCGATCGATTCCTACACTCAGGGAAGCGGCAGCATTGAAGCTCTCATGGCGACTACTCGAAGGTGAATCCATTTGGGCCAAGTGGATGAAGTGCAAATATCTAAAGAAGGAGAGTTTCTGGACAGCGCGGAGCAACTCCAACTATTCAGTCACCATGAAGGCCATTCTTCATCAAAGGGGAGACTGAAATCCAGCATCCGTAGGGTTATTCACGACGGAGAGCAAACCTTCATCTGGTCCGATCCTTGGATAGATCATTGTAGTATTGTGGATAGAGAAGAGCTAGACCTTCATAGCATCAGGAACAAATTCGAAAGGGTTAGCTCCCTTATCCATAATCGAATGTGGAATATCCAACCTGGTTCCTATATCAGTAGATGGGCGAGCGTCATCAGCAACATTCAAATCGACCATGGCGCCAATCAAGACTTCTGGATACGGGATGATTCGACGACGGGGAAGTTTTCTCTGAGAATGACTTATGAAAAGCTAAGGGAGAAAGGCGAGAAGTCCAAATGGTCCTACTTCATCTGGACGAAGGAGACAGCAGCTAAATTCAAATACTGCATATACAAAGCTTTGATGAAAAGGCTCCTTACCAAAGATAGAATGCTCAGGTTCGGGATTAGAATAGAAGATCGGAGTTGTCCCTTGTGTACCAACGAGCCAGAATCGCATGATCACCTATACTTTCAGTGTGGCTTCAGCATGGAGATTTGGAGAGGCCAAAGCAATATTTTGGGAATCACGCATGTCATCTCCAGAAATCTGGAAGAAACAGTCGAAAACATAGAACAAATCAGAAAATACAATCATCAAGTATACTCGAGGGCGAGGCTTCGATTGCAGTGCACGGTCTGGCACATCTGGAAAGAGAGGAACAAAAGAGTGTTCGAGAATTTGAAGAATTCGTCAAAAGGCTTGGAGTATAGCATTCAAGAGGATGTCTCCTTTCTGGAAAAATCTGGGCAGTAAGGGATTAGGGAGTAGAGATATTGGTTTAGATTCAGAGAATTGTAAGTCTGCTTATTTCATTAATTTATAAAGGGGTTACCATTCCAAAAATATATATATATATATATAAACCAACTTTTGTACCCATGTAGAAGAGCTTTGAAACTTTCGTTACGTACAACATGGAGTTCAATGGAGGAAAATTTGAGATGCATGCCAGTTCATAGACTTATGGACGAAGCAATTGCAAGCACCATAATATCCTTTGATCATACGAAACAAGAACATATTATAAAGTAAGGTCGAATTAGGTTGAAATGTACTCTTTGTTTTAATTTGTTTTCTTTATCAATTCTTGTATTACATTTTGGATTTAATAGGTTAGTGAAGCTTTGCACGCTCTCTTGTCTAGAAAGAGTAAGAGGCACTTTGCTAGTAGGTATTAGTTGACGTGGCGGAGCATTCTACACCATGGAAGAAAACTTTTGATCGGATCCCCTATGTGGTTCTACATCTGCGCCAGGTTATTTGTTACTATTTGCGCATCTTTATTTTTATCTATAATTTTTGGCATGATGTGTAAAAGATATAGAGATCGAATGCAATTCATACAAAAATTGTATCATCTTACATCACCATCTTTTTGTGTATGTTTTATAGTTAGAAGAATTTGGAGGGTGTTCTTTAGTTACATGAGCTTATACTGCAAAAAATAATAATTTTAACTAGTTGCCAACTGGTCAACTAGATTTTAAGCACGATCCTCTTATAACTCATACCTATTTTGGCTAGAAATTTGACATCAAAATAGTATTTTAGGCCAATGGAGGTAAAATTTTGTCAAATCTTGTATCCTCCATAACCGATCGGCTTGGACGAAGATGTTGATTATTATATTTTTATCTATAATTGTGCTTGAACACAAATAAAGGACGTGGACAAATGGCGTGTCTAGTGCATCTTTAAGTAAAAGTATGGCGTGTCCTAGTGCATCTTTAGTAAAAAATATGTTACTTTTCAAGATTAGGAGGAATGCAACTTTTAGGAAAATTGGAGGAATTTGAGACAAACCAGACTTCTACAGGAATATAATTGCTGATTTCTACACTTCTGTAGCGGTTACAGTGTAGCCCACGAGAAGCATTTTACCAAAGCTAATGCTGGAATTATTCAATAATTAAGGGGCCACACATGTAAATTTAATTGTGTTTGGGCTATCTAAATAATTAAGCCAAATTAAAGTGGTCTACTTGAAAATTGGCTTAAGGGTATAATTGTCATGAAATTAATGTGTAGATACCGGAGATAATTCTAATTTGATGAGGGCCAAATTAGAAATATCACAACAAACACCCCCCCCACATATATATATATGTGTGTGGTGTGTGTGTGTGTGTGTGTGTGTGTGTGTGTGTGTGTATTCATTAGGGTTATGGTCCCCAACTCATACGGCCACCAAAAGAGAGGTTCTCTCTTTTTTCTCTTCTGCATCCCCATCAACAGAAAGAGAGGGCACTACCAGAATAAGTCGTTTTAGCGACGCCTAAAGACGTCGCTAAAACGACAAATTTCATCGCTAAAATATTTACCGACGCAATTACCGACGTTTTGGACTTGTCGCGGAAACGTAAGTCGCTGATCTTTAAAACGTCGCCAAACGTCGCAAGTATCGACGTTTACCGACGTATATATACGCCAGTATATTACCGACGTCTACCGTCGTGTCGTCGGTGGATTAGCGACGTATTTAACGTCGCTACGCGTCGGTAAAAACCTGGAAATTTACCGACGATTACCGTCGTCGTCGGTGGTTTAGCGACGTGTTTAAAGTCGCTACACGTCGGTAAAATTCTAGAAATTTATCGACGTTTACCGTTATTTAAAATGTCACTAAATGTCGATAATTCCTGGAATTATTATCGATGTTCACCGACATTTACCGACGTTCTCCGATGTATAAGGACGTCGGTAAACGTCGGTACCCTGAAATTTTTTGCAGATTTACCGACATAAACGTACGTCGGTGGACGTCGGTAAACGTCGCTAAATCTGTAAAAAAAATAAAAAATAAAATACAGAATATCCTTTTCTCTCTGCAGTTTAAAAAGATAACCATAACCAATATTGAACTGTTTTTCAAAATCTGGAATATGTAAACCTGAGATTTGGTCTGCACAGTCCCCTCATTCCCAGTTTGGGTTTTACTTGGGTATTAGGACTTGACAGTCCACATTCCAGATTTGAGTATTTGAATAATTGAGCCATAACCAACAGGCATAAACACTCAATAACACACATGGTTCCTGCAATATTTGGTTCCCTGTTTTGCTGAACACAGGCCATATACACACACACCCATGTGAATGACACACAATCACACACACACACACACACCACACACACACACACACTGTTTTCCCTCACTGTACACAGGTTTCAGTCCCTACATACACAGGTTTCAGTCACTCCTACACACACACTCACTCTCTATCACACACTTGTCACTCTCCCTTTACCTCACTCTTTCTAACTCTCTATCTTTCTATCTTCCTATGTATATATATATATATATTATATATATATATATATATATATATATAATATATTATAATATATATATAATATAAAATGTAATGTAATGTATATAAATATGTATGTGTATGTAATATGCATCTAAGTATATTATGTATATATGTAGGTATCCTATATATTATATTATGTGTGTACCATTATAAATATTATATATATGTATGTGTGGTATACATATAGGTAGCCTATATGTATAATATATGTATGTAATATGTGATTTCCATGTGTAGGCCTAGATGCAATAATAGGTTGTGTGATGTTGGTTTTGACTTTGTATTGTATATGTTGTATGGACTTGATATACTAGCATAGGCTAGTTTAGCCTTGATTAGACTAATATAGACTTGTTAGGACTTAGAACGATTGTTAAACCTAGTTAACATAACCTAGACTTGTTTAGACCTAGAATGACTTGTTTGACCTAATTTAGACTTATTGGACCTAGTTTGACCATAGTTGACCTAGTTTGACTTCTAGGGTTGACCAGAGTTGACCAAGAGTTGACTTTGGCCTAGATTAACTTCTAAACGTAAACCACAGAAGCACATTAACATCCAATTGAAACGAATAATAACATAAACAACAGTATAACACAATGTAGCAGGCAACAAATAGAATGGGATCCAACAAATAGAATAGGATCCAACAAATAGAATAGGCACAACCAACAAGTATCCAAATACCAAGTCTACACCAAATAACAAAGTCTACAACCAAATAACCAAAGTCTACACACAACCAACAAATAGAATAGGATCCAAACATCCAAGTCTACACAACCAACAAATATCCAAGTCACAAACAAAGGATCAAACAAACACAAACAAACAGTTCTAACTAGGACTACTAGGGATCTGGTGCAGGAGGGGCACCGCCGCGACGAAGGGATAAGAACAACTCATACTTCTCAAGTGAAATCGATACCGATGGAGCAGACAGTGACGTCGGTGGAGTCGGTGTCGAAGAAGAAGACGATGGAGGCGGCGGAGTCGACGACGATGAAGGTGCACCCGGAGGACCAGCACGCTCCAACGCTGTAAGTCGCTGGTGGTATGAATCCATGATAGATAACATTCTATCACTGCTCTGGACCATCGAATCCTGCACCAATCTCAGCCTCTCGGCCATGGTCACCTGTCCTGTCTGCTGCTCCGTCACCGTGCGCTCTAACCCTCCAACGCTGCGCTTTTTTCTCTCAGTCGTCTTCATGAGCTCTATAATGTCGCGGTCGAGCGCATCCAATCATGCTAGCAGCGCAGGATCGTCTGTAGGGTGCTGAGACTGCTCCTCGATCTGTCGTAGCAGGTCGTCACGAGAGACTCCATTATCTGTTGGACTCGGCAGACTCCTGGGACGGCTGTGGACCATACACACTAGCAGGAGATGCCCTAGAGGACTGGGTCGCAACTAGGGCACCATAGGATCCCGTACCGTAGTACGTACCCCTACGGAGTCTACCAGCGGCGGTCATCCGCAGCTCGTCCGTCGACGGAGCTTGAGTGGGCCGCGAGGAAGTACCGGCCGCTCCTGCATCAGGTGCACTAGCAGCCGCCCGTTCCCGCAGCCTCTGATACTCGGCCTAGAAAGTATGTATAGTACTCTATAATTTCTAATTTCTAATTAATGTACTATTTATTACTAACTACATGAATTTTATTTGCATATTACTAATTATATTAAAATTGACACGAAGTATTAAATTCAGATAACATATTGTAATACTTACATAGGTTTCTTCGGCCCTCTCGTCAATAAGGTCTTCGCCCTTCCGATGGGTGGCCAGGAAGACGGTCACCATGTCGGCGTTACCGACCTTCCTTACCTGTAATTAAATATATTATCTTAATAATAATTTATCGATTTTGTATTAAAATAATATTTCTAAAGAGAAGACATACCAGACGACGCAAATGTTCCGTCATCGGAATCGACCCACCGTACTACTTCGAGGCATGTTGCTTAGCCGCCTTGGCCTTCTCTGACTTCTCCTTGTACCTTGCTCGTCGAATCGAGCCTTCATCGCATTCCACTGATCAGGGTGATCCAACTTGGATCGGCTTTCCGGCACGTCACGATCCTTCTGATCATTAATAGCGTCGCGGATCAACTTGGCAGCGACGGCAGGAAACATCCCCTCGATAAGCTCGGTCCGGTGCGGTGGATAGAAAAACATATCCTAGAAGAGCGCAAACCAAATATTTATCAGTTATATATAATATACAAAATTATATGATTCATGTTAAAAGCAATATATTTTAACCTTGAAGCGCGCAAACCAGTAGGCCTTCCTCTCATCCGGAGCATCAGAGTAGTTAATCCAAGCACCACCATAATTATGCCTCAGCATGTGGCCTAGACGTCTCTGTACCTCTGGAGGACGATATCTATACAGACATATTATATTCATGAAAAAAGTTAATTTATGATAAAACAGAAAAAAAATTATAAACCAAAACACCTACGTTGTACCGTCGGCCCAGATCTCCGTCCTCCTCTCCTCCGGGGTGCGCACACATCATCTGCATGATGCTGGTTGGCCGTCGGCGCAGCCGCCTCGGCCGTCGGTGCAGCCTCCGCCATCTGCTCATCCGTCTCCATCGTCGTATTAGCAGCAGGAACGCTAGACCGAGCACTCTCAACAGGCCTGAAACTACTCATCCCAGGATATGCCACGTGACGTCGTCCTAGCAGGCCCAGCTACTGTCCGATATGGAGGAGTAATCGGTGACGAGGATCCAGAGCCCACCAGTAGGAGGTATCGAAGGAAAACTCCATCCTCTAGCAGTACTTGTAGGAAGTACCGGAGGATCATGATCTCGTCATCCCCTTCGGAACGATCCGCGACGACCTGCCATACCTGATAACAGCATATGATAATATAACAAATAATAGAGACTAGAAATAAAAGTACAACAAATAATAGAGACTAGAAATATAAAGTACAACACAAGACAAGATAACCAAGACAACATATGATGATACATTCTACAATAAATATCTAAGTCCAGATAATATATTCTAGAAGAAACATCTAAGTTCAGATAAGTATCTCTCTCTCAATCATCTTCAGAATAATCATCTTGTTCGTCTTCCTCGACCTCATCTTCCTCTTTCTCCTCATCTTCACTTTCATCTTCGCCTTCGTCGGTTTCGTCTTCCTCTTCGGATAATTCTACATCTTCTACATTATGTGTCGATAATACGTAACTTTCGTGGAGTCCACATCGACAATATTGGTTACAAGAGGTAGCTCGTTCTCCTGGTAAGTTTTTTTCGTCAACATCAAAAGTATCTCTAGCTTTAGTCTTGCATAGTGCCCACCAGTCAGACTTCGTTGCTCCCCATCTCGGATAAGCTGTGAAGTACACGAGCTGAGCCTGAGTTGCTAGGACAAACGGTTCGTAGCCTTGATATCTACGCTTGTAGTTTATATCCACAAGACCATGCTTGTCAATTTTCTAACCTTGATTTTCAATCGGATCGAACCATTCACACTTGAACAACACGATCTTTGCAGGTTCTCTGCCATTATATATGACAACTCCACAATCTCTCGCAAGATGTCAAAGAAATTATTTCCTGGATCGACGTCTTTGTAGTTCGAAGACTTGATACACAAACAACTGTTTTTTGTGGAATCAAGATCCAGGAAGCTGTCTCTTATCGAAGCATTTGTCGACTTGAACCGAAAGCCATTGACACAGTAACTTGGCCATATTTTAACAAAGTAATTGGTCCCTTGGCAAGAGTTCTAATTAATTCAATCTCGGATTAAATTAGACGATCGACCTGAATATCAAAGAAGTAATAAGTTATTTATTACGCAGTTGCATTAGAAGATGCCAGTAATTACCGAGCTACTTATATTCGCTTAACCAAGAAAAAAAATGACGTCTTATTTCTTGTTCTAATGCTTCGTCTGTTAGGTAGGGTCTAACCAGCCTCAACTCATTATTATATGTGCTGGAAACAACAAAGCAACCGCCGATTAGTACAATAATATTAGCTTATACTATTATATTGAGATGACATAAACTCATCCTGAGTTACTTACCCCTCTAGCTTCTCCACTTCATCCTTGTCGCAATTGAGTAATACATACAACTGAGCAGCCCTTAGCTCTTCGTCATTCAAATATCTCTTCTTTTTTTTCCCCGAAGGCTTTCCGGACGCATTGAATACTTTCAGTATTCCATCATTAAATTCTTGATATCCGTCGTCGTTTCTCGGAGCCCTCGTTCTATTCGTAGCAACATGAGGTTTGAAATAGGAGAAGCAGAAATTTGTAATCTCCTCGAGAATATAGGCTTCACAAATAGAACCCTCGATCCGAGCCTTATTTTTTACCTTTCTTTTTAGGTGATTCAAATGTCGCTCGAACGGGTACATCCATCGATATTCGAAGGGTCCACCAATACGTGCCTCGTAGGAATAATGAATCAGCAAATGCTCCATAGAGATGAAGAATCCAGGAGGGAACACCCTCTCTAGCTTGCACACTGTTATCGCAATATCCTTCTCTTGCTTTCTAGACGATCAACGAGCAATTTCTTAGAACAAAGGTCCCTGAAGAATATGCTAAGCTCCGTCAACGAATCCCAAACTGCATGTGGTAAGAATTCCCGAAATACAATCGGAATTAACCGCTCCATGAATACGTGACAATTATGGCTCTTCATACCTGTCAGTTTGTTCTCCTTGAGGTCGACGCATCTTCTCATGTTCGAAACATATCCATCTGAAAATTTCAGACCTTGAATCCACCTACAAAGCCTCATTTTATCCTCCTTCTCCAGTAAGAAATTGCCTTAGGCTGCTTCAACTTCCTATTCCCGTCCTCTATCAAATGCAATACAGGACGTCTACATATTTCTTCCAAGTCCAATCTAGCCTTTGAATTGTCTTTCGTCTTCCCCTTTACATCCATTACAGTATTAATTATGTTGTCAAACACATTCTTCTCGATATGTATGATATCAAGGTTATGTCTAATCAGATTGGTGCTCCAATATGGAAGATCCCAGAATATACTCCTCTTCGTCCAGTTATGAGTGCGACCAAATCCGTCACACTTGTAGCCCTAGCAGGCTGCTCAATAGCTCTTGGTAAATCTTTTACCTCTGACCATATCGTGTATCCGGGCCACCTTGGCGGGGGATTGGCCTTCTCCACAACGCCAGCACGAAAAGCATTCATGTTCCTCCGGTACGGATGATCCTTCCGCAGGATTGTCGATGACAATCGAAGAAGCACGGTTTGCCTCCATGTTTTAAACGGAAAGCCTTAGTGCTGTCTATACAATACGGACATGAAGACGACCATGCATGCTCCATCCAGATAACATTCCATAGGCTAAAAAGTCGTTGATGGTCCACATAAGTGCTGCCCGCATCTGGAAATTTTATTTTCTAGATACATCGTACGTGTTGGAACCTATTTCCCACAGCTGATTCAACTCATCAATCAACGGCTGTAAATACACATCGATATTCCTTTTCAGATTGTTCGGATCTAGGATAATAACGGTGAGGAACATATACGGAGTCTTTATGCACATCCAAGGCGGTAGATTGTACGGGTGACGATCACAGGCCAACACGAATACTGGGATCCCGAAAGTCCGAATGGGATAAAACCGTCGGAGCAGACCCAATCTGACATTACGCGGATTAGAAGCAAAATCTGGATACTCTCGATCAAAGTGCTTCCATGCTTCTCCATCAGATGGGTGATCCAACACTCTTTCGGTATGTTTCCGCTTATGCCAACTCATGTTTTTTGCAGTTTCCTTCACTATAAACAACTGCTGCAATCATGGCGTCAACGGAAAGTAGTGCATCGAAGAGGTAGGCTTCCTGGCACTGACAGACTTTCCTCTACCACATGCCTTGTAGCGATCGACACCACAAAATCTGCAGGCGTCGTCATCCTTGTCGTCTTTGTAGTACAACATGCACCCGTTGCGACCGGCATCGATTTTTTGTATCCCATCCAGAGCGATCTAACCATCCTCTTAGACCGGTAGAAGTCTTTAGACAACTTTGCACCCTCAGGCAATATTTCTATAAGCAACTCCATAAGACGGTTGTAGCAATCTTGCGACATGCTAAAATCGGACTTGATGCTCAATAATCTTGTAACCACCTCCAACGGTGAATGATCCTCACAACCAGGATATAATAGAGTCCTTGCATTCTCCAGCAACTCCATGAACTGTGCAGCATCGGGGTTCGGTGCCTCCTCAGGTGCATCATGATCATCCGGATCGAAACTAGGCCCGACCGCGTCAAAAATCATGTTCACCAACCCATCATCGTAAGGAGCGTTGTTGTGGACATCCACATAAGGCTCGTACTCCGATGCTAAAGACACAAGTTCTCTATGCTCGCTCCACTGATAGTAATTTGGCATGAAATCCTTTGAGTATAAATGATACGTGACATCCACTTCTGGATGATATTTTAAGTTGCGACATCTCACACACGGACACTTAATTTTGGTACCGTTCATGTACTGAGGGAACGCCTTGGCAAACTGCAGGAACTGGTGTACACCCTCTATGAATTCATCCCACACACCGTACATGTCATCAGAATGACGGTTGTACATCCACAAACGATTTCACAGATAGTAATTCAGCTCCATATCCATTTGAGAATAATTCTGTAAGATAGATACATGCACATCGTTTAAACACTTGTAAAAGTAATCATGATACAACAATGGTAATAGATATGATGTATCCTATGTAGTTTCTTTTCCTCTCTTTACTGTGAACCTTGGTTAACATTAATATTTCCACACTTCTCTAGGGTGAGTTTGAGGTAGATATCCTATGATGCGGAATAGTCGACTGAATGACCCGAATGAAAGGAAGGAAGTAGGAGGCTCACTCTATACACTCTAGGATTGACTTATTTCGTCGTTGATTTTACTTATTTTGGTAGTGTGAAATGTCAACAATATCCGATACGGTACCTCGAAGACCTAAATATAGAATATTAATGTCAATTGGTGTTTTGGAATCATAAACATGATACTAGGTCAATTCTAGGTCTCTAAGTCATTTCTAGGTCATACTAGGACAACTGGGTCAATACCTTGCCAAACTTGGTCAAACTAGGTCACACCTAGGTTTTTAGGGCCATACGTTGCCTTACCAAGGTATTCTAGTCTATACTAGGCTAATACCCTATGTATTTGCCCTACCAATATCCTATTCACATAGGTAAAACCATTACTATGGCCTATTTACCTAATTACCTATACACTAGCCTATCCTTAACTCTAGTAAAAACCAATACCCAAACTCAATACCCCATACACTACAACATAGGTATCTCCCATACCCATGTGTCAACCCATTACCTAAACCTATAGGCTTCCTGTCACGCCCCGATTTCGTAGAATCGATAGTCGTCCCCCGGGCGTGATGCCGTGCGAACCTAAGTTGCGATCGCACAAGGCATAGTCATAAGGTTATCCGAAATACAACATCAAGTTATAGTACGGAGAGAAATGAACATTTGAAATAGAAATAGACTTTTTTATTGATGATAATAAAACTTTACATAGTCTCCTTTACAATCATTGCCGCGCGGGCTACAATATGACTCGACTTACAAAATAAACGCCGATGAGATAGTCGTTCCATACATTACATCCCTTTTTACAAACAAAATAAACATCTTTCTACCTGCTATCGAGGCGAGTCGAGCCGCCATCTTCTTTTGGACTGAGTGCGGGGTCTTCTTCAAAAGGAAACCAGAAACAAGCCTTTACACGCGGATGAGGCTTCAAAAGGGTTCACTTCGCCTTGAGCTTTCAAGTGTCACGCCCTTCGTAGTTCGGGGTACCTGCGTGGAGAGCGAGGATCAGTACATTTCACTTTGTACTGGTGCGTGGCAAGTTAAGTTCCAAGCTCTCATTTGGTTGATGAGTTTATATGACTTAGAGTATGAATGTTTCTAACCATCCTAATGAATTTCAAGCGAGAAATGACAAGCATAATGTAATTTATATCAGAACTTACCCCCGGCGGACCGCGCCGTGCCTTATGAAACTTACCATGTTCTTTCCTGTCAATTGTTATCATTTCCATACCAAGTGCAATATTACGTGTGATTGGTCACTGGCATCACAAGCCATCCTGGACGTATAGCTTTGTTAATCGGGATCCTTTCAACGCAAGTAGCTAGCTCCGTTGCAAGTCCCCGCTTAACCTGTGCTGAAACCTTATGCACGACTATACCCTGTTTCCTCCTAGGCCGAAACGGTCCCGTGGCCTCGAGTTGCCGCACGAGGAAACTATCGCCTTGTCGACAAGTTGTCCATAACCGTGTGAAGATATTTTCCTTTTTTAGTTATTAAGACATAGCCTACATTCTCTTTGAAAACTTCATCCTTTTTCCCGTGCTCGTGCCCTTGCATTTATTCTTTCATTCGCAACAACACTATCGATTTTGCCTAAGAAGAGGGTCGAAAAGAGAAGGGTCAGCCACTCACCTTGAGTTTACTTCGGCGCGAGAACTTGTTGGTCGCGCTAGACGTCGCCTACGCGATTACCTAAAATTGCACAAGCAACCGATTAGAACACTGCATTATTCAAGGAGTTCGATAGAAAATGCGAGTTCGAAATGCAAGCCATGAAAACCATCGAAAACATTCACGAAAACGCATTCAGAAAACAAAGCCAAAACCAACGCAAGCGGCGTGAAAAGCAGAGCAACGGGAGGTCTCTCCCGACTCAGCCGCAGAGCCAATCCTCGAGGCACAACCCGCTGAATATGGGACTTGGTTCCGAAGAAGACATTTCATAACGAGGAATGGATCTTAATTCAACCGTTCCCCTTCGATCGATTCGGCCGATCCCGACCTATCGGTCTCGACCGAATCGATAGCGACAGTGTTCCTTTCTCGCGCACCCCGTGGACAAGTACGGGGCACGGTGTAGGGACGGGGCACTACACTTCCTAAACCTATATACCTAGTCTCTCTAGGTAAAGCCATTACCTATACTCATAGGTAAAACAATTCCTATCTTGAAGTTACCTATACTTATTGTCCTAGTCCTCATCTATACACATTATCCTAAGGCCTCGTTTGGTTCACCAATTTAAGGAACTAGGAAAGGAAAGTTGTTCCTTTCCTTTATTTGGTAACCACAAACTTGAGAATCAATTTCCTCACAAGGGGAAAATTGGAGGGAATATGGTTCCACTCATGACCCATGGGATTCATTTTCCCTCCTCCTTTTCCAACATTTATTACAAAAGTAACCATGTGTTATTGCTTATTTTACCATTAATGTTTATTTTACCATTGTTATATTTTGCTTCCCTTTCCTACACCAACCAAACAACGGAAAGGACAGGAATCCTTCGATCGACTCGACCGATCCCGACCTATCGGTCCCGACCGAATCGATAGCGACAATTTCCTTTCTCGTGCACCCTGTGGACAAGTACGTCACGGTGTAGGGACGGGAACTACACACCATAACACTAAGAAAAAGTTTCGTCCTCGAAACTTAAAATAGAACCTAGCTCTATGAGAACAATGAAGGGAACTTCTCCTTCATTTCTGACTCAAGCTTCCACGTCGACTCCTCGACGGAATGGTTTCTCCAGAGGACGCGGACTAGTGGAATAGCACAGTTGCGGAGAAGTTTATCCTTGCGCTCCAAGATTTACATCGGCTCTTCGACATATGATAATCCGCCTTCAGGTCCAGCTTATCCAAATCTACCACATGCCCCGGATCGTGCACGTACTTCCGTAATTGCGAGACGTGGAAGACGACATGTACCTCTGATAATGCAGGCGGCAAGGCGATTTGGTAAGCTACCGGGGCGACTCGCTTCAATATTTCAAACGGGCCAACAAATCTTGGGCTCAACTTTCCTTTCGTACCGAACCGGGATACTCCACGCATAGGCATCACCTTCAGGAATACATGGTCACCTTCCGAGAACTCGAAGGGGCGTCGGTGCATGTCGGCATAGCTTTTCTGTCGGCTTTGTGCTATCTTCAATCTTTCTCGTATCAACTTGACCTTCTGCACAGTCTGCTCCACCAGCTCCGGACTAAGTATCTGCCGTTCCCCGACTTCATCCCAGCAAATGGGCGATCTACACTTCCGGCCGTACAAAGCTTCATACGGCGCCATTTGGATGCTGGACTGATAGCTGTTGTTGTATGCAAACTCGGCCAGCGGTAGATGGACGTCCCAACTTGACTTCAAGTCGACCGCACAGAGTCGTAACATGTCTTCGAGAATTTGGTTCACCCGCTCTGTTTGGCCGTCAGTCTGAGGATGATAAGCTGAGCTGAACTTCAACTTAGTCCCCAGTGCTGAATGTAGACTACTCCAGAAGCGCGCTACGAACCGTCCATCCCGATCCGAGATGATAGTAACTGGAACCCCGTGCAGCCGAACTATTTCATCAAGGTATATCTGAGCAAGGCGGTCGACGCTCCAAGTAACTTTGATGACGATAAAGTGCGCTGACTTGGTTAGTGGATCGACGATGACCCAGACGGTGTCGTTTCCCCGCGGCGTCCTCGGCAAGCCAACAACGAAGTCCATATTGTTGTGATCCTATTTCCACTCTGGAATGGCGAGGTTCTGCATCTCCCCGCCCGGTCGCTGGTGCTCGGCTTTGACTTGCTGACAGGCCATACATTTTGACACAAAGAGCGCTACGTCCCTCTTCATGCCGTGCCACCAAAAGACAATGCGGAGGTCCTTATACATCCTGGTGCTGCCAGGATGCAAAGAATATTTTGCATAGTGTGCCTCCGTCATTATCTCCTTTCTAAGTTCTACGTCGTCCGGTACGCATAGCCGTCCCTTCAAGCGCAACACTCCCGACTCATCCTCTGCAAAGTCGGACACTTTTTCTGTCGATATCAGCTTCCGCATCTTCTCCAGGTAGGGGTCGTCCTTCTGTGCAGACTTGATCCTCTCCAGTAGGCTCGGTTCCACCCGTAGTTGTACCAGCTTCACATCTCTGAAACGAACTCGGAGGTCGATGCCCATTCCTTCCAAGTCGTACAGCAGTTGATTGTTGATGCATAATGAGCTAAGTACTTTCAGCTCAGCGCATCCGCTACCACATTTCCCTTGCCCGGCGTGTAGTCGATTGATAAGTCACAGTCTTTGATTAGTTCGAGCCATCGCCTCTGCCGCAAATTCAGTTCTTTCTGGATGAAGAGATACTTGAGGCTTTTGTGGTCCGTATAAATCCTGCACGCCACGCCATAGAGATAGTGACGCCACAGCTTCAACGCGAACACAATTGCCGCTAGTTCTAGGTCGTGCGTGGGATAGTTCTTCTCGTGCGGCTTCAACTGCCGGGAAGCAAAAGATATCACCTTATCCCGCTGCATGAGCACACACCCCAAGCCCTGGCCAGAAGCATCGCTGAAGAATTGAAATCCCTCCATCCCTTCAGGAAGAGCAAGTATCGGGGCCGAAACGAGCCGTTGTTTGAGCTCCTGGAAGGAAGCTTCACAGTCGTCTGACCACTTGAATGCGACTCCTTTCTGGGTGAGGCGAGTCAACGGCGATGCAATCTTCGCGAAGTCCTTCACGAAGCGTCGGTAGTATCCCGCCACGCCTAGGAAGCTTCGAATTTTGCTAACTGATGTGGGTCGTTTCCAATCAGCAACTGCCTCGACTTTCTTCGGATCGACTGCGATGCCCGCGGCGGAGATGATGTGCCCAAGGAATGAGACGCTGTCCAGCCAGAACTCGCACTTGCTCATCTTTGCATACAACTGATTCTCTCGAAGGGTTTGGAGTACCGTCCGCAGATGCTCTGCATGTTGCGCTCGATCCTTCGAGTAGACGAGGATGTCGTCGATGAAGACTACTACGAACTTGTCAACGGACGGACGGAACACCCGATTCATTAGATCCATGAAGACGGCATGGGCGTTTGTCAGACCGAACGGCATTACCAAGACTCGTAGTGGCCATAACGAGTGTGGAAGGCAGACTTCGGCACGTCATCTGGCTTGACTTTGAGTTGGTGATAACCCGATCGCAGATCAATCTTCGAAAACACGGTTGCACCTTGGAGCTGGTCGAACAAGTCGTCGATGCGGGGCAGGGGGTATTTGTTTCGGACGGTAGCTTTATTCAATTCCCGATAGTCGATGCAGAGTCGCATCGATCCATCCTTCTTCTTTACAAACAGCACGGGCGCACCCCACGGTGAGACACTCGGACGGATAAACCCTCTGTCGAGCAATTCCTGAAGTTGTGCCTTCAATTCTTTCAATTCTGCAGGAACCATTCTGTACGGGGCCTTCGAGATCGGACGGGTGTCGGGGAACGTGTCGATGGTGAACTCTATTTCTCGATCGGGCGGCATGCCGGGTAGCTCGTCCGGGAACACGTCTGGGAATTCTGCCACAACGTCGGTCTCTCCCGCGTTTGCACCATCCTGTCGCATGTCTCGAACGGAAGCTAGATAGCCTTCGCACCCGGAATGCAGCATCCGTCGAGCAGATATTGCGAAGATCACCATGCAGGTCGGCGACGTCTCACCACACGAGTAGCAGAATTCAGACACTCCAGGTATGCGGAATGTGACTTTCTTTTCAGCACAGTCGATGGTTGCATTGCACGGACCGAGCCAATCCATACCCAGTATGATGTCGAAGTCCTTCATGTCTAGAACTATCGCATCAAGACCGATCTTTTGACCCCCTATACATATGGTTCCTCCCCCGCATGCTAAGTTTGTGAGTAGTGGCACGCCCGAAGGCATACTTACGCTAAGATCAAGGTCTAACGATATTACAGAGAATTTGTGCTCGGCGGCGAAGTCCGCCGATATGAAAGTATGCGAGGCGCCTGAATCAAATAACACACGAGCAGGTACATTATTGAAATTCAATATACCTGTCACAACAGTGTCGCAAGCGTATGCCTCGTCTCGAGTCAGAGCAAAGACATGCCCATGTGCGTTAGGGCATCGGGCTTGGTTGTCGGGTTGAGTGGGCTGAGGGGGTCGGGGCGCCTGTCCTCGATTCTCTTGACGGTGTTGTGGCGGGACTCTACGATTCCCTCTTCGGGGGCAATCTTGTTTATAGTGACCCTTTTGTCCGCAAAAGAAGCATCCCCCCTCGGCGACAAGGCACTGGCTCGCCTCATGCCCAATGGAACCGCACTTGGCACATCGCGGTGTTGAGTTATGTCCCTGGTGACCGCCATGGTTCGGACGCTTTGATGCGTGGTTGTTGCCTCCCGTATAGCTAGAACGTTTGTGATTTGAGTGGCGCACAACGTCGTCAGCACCGGAAGGATGTAGTTTCTCAAGACGGAGGGCGTGATTCAGAGCCTCGCCCACTGTCTTGTACTCCGGGACCCCGACATACGCACCAATAGAGTGTCGCAGACCCACTTCGAACCGTCGCACACGACACTCTTCAGTAGGCAGAAACTGGCCAGCAAACTTAGATAACTTGTTGAATTCTGCGGCGTACTGCTCCACCGTCCTGCTTCCTTGCTTCAACTGCATGAATTCATTCTCCTTCGCTTGACGAACGGCTGACGAAAGGTACTGGACTTCGAAAGCTTTGCGGAACGTGGTCCAAGAGATCGGCACGGTAGTGTTGTCCGGTCGGATCGCTCGCTTGTGTACGGCCCACCAGTCGTGCACGTTCAACCGTAGTTGAAGTTGTGCGCAGGCGACTTGCTTGGATTCATCAATGCCGAGCAGCTCGAAGTGGTCTTCCAGCTCTTCCAACCAGTCGATTGCCATGGAGGGACCCTCGGCCGCTGAAGGAAGTACGGCACGCCTTCTTAAATTCTGACACTTCAAAGTTGTACTTTTTCAGTGCCGCTGGTTGACGCTCGGGACCCTCCGTGACGACATCAATGGGTTGGATCGCCGGCACGGTGATGGTAGGCATAGTCGTAGAATTCCCATTGGCCGCCATTGTCTAGACGATCTGCTGCAGGGTATCTAGCTGCGTTTGCTGAAGTTTGGCATGTGCATCAAAGCGAGCTTCGAACTGGGCCTGTCGTTCCTCTACTTGTTGATGTCGTTTCTCGGACTGGTTTCGCTGCGCCTCCATCATGCGCAGCATCCTTTCGATGGTATCGTTAGAAGGTCCGGCCTGCGGACGATGCGAACTACTAGAGCCGCTTGAAGCGCTCTGTTCTTGCTCAGCCGTGGGTTCCGTCACTTCTGCTATACGAAGGCAAACGCATCAGTCATAAAATATTACAGACTCATTGTATGGAACAACTTATCTCATCGATGCGGGGTCAAAGGTTTGAGACTCTAGACGCGAGGCCAAAGGATGTAAAGTCGTGCTCTGATACCATTATGTCACGCCCCAATTCCGTAGAATCGATAGTCGTCCCCCGGGCATGATGCCGTGCGAACCTAAGTTGCGATCGCACAAGGCATAGTCATAAGGTTATCCGAAACACAACATCAAGTTAGAGTACGCAGAGAAATTAAATGACACATTTGAAATAGAAATAGACTTTTTTATTGATGATAATAAAACTTTACATAGTCTCCTTTACAATCATTGCCGCGGGCTACAACATGACTCGACTTACAAAATGAACGCCGATGAGATAGTCGTTCCATACATTACATCCCTTTTTACAAACAAAATATAACATCTTTCCACCTGCTATCGAGGCGAGTCGAGCCGCCATCTTCTTTTGGACTGAGTGCGGGGTCTTCTTCAAAAGGAAAACAGAAACAAGCCTTTACACGCGGACGAGGCTTCAAAAGGGTTCACTTCGCCTTGAGCTTTCAAGTGGCATGCCCTTCGTAGTTCGGGGTACCTGCGTGGAGAGCGAGGATCAGTACATTACACTTTGTACTGGTGCGTGGCAAGTTAAGTTCCAAGCTCTCATTTGGTTGATGAGTTTATATGACTTAGAGTATGAATGTTTCTAACCATCCTAATGAATTTCAAGCGAGAAATGACAAGCATAATGTAATTTACATCAGAACTTACCCCCGGCGGACCGCGCCGCGCCTTATGAAACTTACCATGTTCTTCCCTGTCAATTGTTATCATTTCCATACCAAGTGCAATATTACGTGTGATTGGTCACTGGCATCACAAGCCATCCTGGATGTATAGCTTTGTTAATCGGGATCCTTTCAACGCAAGTAGCTAGCTCTGTTACAAGTCCCCGCTTAACCTGTGCTGAAACCTTATGCACGACTATACCCTGTTTCCTCCTAGGTCGAAACGGTCCCGTGGCCTCGGGTTGCCGCTCGAGGAAACTATCGCCTTGTCGACAAGTTGTCCATAACCGTGTGAAGACATTTTCCTTTTTTAGTTATTAAGACATAGCCTACATTCTCTTTGAAAACTCCATCCTTTTTTCCGTGCTCGTGCCCTTGCATTTATTCTTTCATTCGCAACAACACTATCGATTTTGCCTAAGAAGAGGGTCGAGAAGAGAAGGGTCAGCCACTCACCTTGAGTTTACTTCGGCGAGAGAACTTGTTGGTCGTGCTAGACGTCGCCTATGCGATTACTTGAAATTGCACAAGCAACAGATTAGAACACTGCATTATTCAAGGAGTTCGATAGAGAATGCGAGTTCGAAATACAAGCCATGAAAACCATCGAAAATATTCACAAAAACGCATTCAGAAAATAAAGCCAAAACCAACGCAAGCGGCGTGAAAAGCAGCAACGGGAGGTCTCTCCCGACTCAGCCGCAGAGCCAATCCTCGAGGCGCAACCCGCTGAATATGGGACTTGGTTCCGAAGAAGACATTCCATAATGAGGAATGGATCTTAATTCAACCGTTCTCCTTCGATCGACTCGGCCGATCCCGACCTATCGGTCCCGACCGAATCGATAGCGACAGTGTTCCTTTCTCGCGTACCCCGTGGACAAGTACGGGGCACGGTGTAGGGACGGGGCACTACACTTCCTAAACCTATATATTACCTAGTCACTCTAGGTAAAGCCATTACCTATACTCATAGGTAAAACAATTCCTATCTTGAAGTTACCTATACTTATTGTCCTAGTCCTCATCTATACACATTATCCTAAGGCCTCGTTTGGTTCACCGATTTAAGAAACTAGGAAAGGAAAGTTGTTCCTTTCCTTTGTTTGGTAACCACAAACTTGAGAATCAATTTCCTCACAAGGGGGAAAATTGGAGGGAATATGGTTCCACTCATGACCCATGGGATTCATTTTCCCTCCTCCTTTTCCAACATTTATTACAAAAGTAACCATGTGTTATTGCTTATTTTACCATTAATGCTTATTTACCATTGTTATATTTTGCTTCCTTTCCTACACCAACCAAACAACGGAAAGGAAATATGACAGGAATCCTACTTTCCGATTTACATGGAAAATATAAAGGAATACATTTCCTTTCCGTGAACCAAACGAGGCCTATAGTGTCAAAGTGTCCACGTGTTGTCAAAGTGTCAAAGTATCAAAGTGTCACAGTGTGTGTCAAAGTGTCCACTTGTGTGTCAAAGTGTCCATGTGTGTGTCAAAGGGTCGTGTCTGTGTCGCATCAGAAAAAGGGAGATAGGGTTAGGGTTTACCAACACTGCATTGGGGTTGGGTCAGGGTCGCCGGGGCTGGAGCAGCGGTGGAGGAGTGGTCGGGTGGTCATCGGAAGGAGTGAGTCGTCGGAGGAATGGGGTCGTCGGGCAGGGGGTCGCCGCGGGCAAGGGTAAGGGGAAGAGCGGGAGATTAGAAAATTTTGGGTGAAAAAGATGAAAAATCTATCGGGCCAAAACCCTATATGAAATGTTTTAGCGACGTCAGTTAAAGACGTCGCTAACCGTCGCTATTTATTAAAACCTGGCGACGTCGTAAAAGTGGCATCGCGAAACATCGCTGAATAAAAAAAACAGTAACGTTTTGCGACTAGAATGCGACATCAGTTGTCCAAAACATAATTTGTGTCGCTAACTGTCGCTCAAACGTTGCTGATAGTGACGTTCAGCGACGTATATATAAAACATCGCTAAAAGCACAAAACTTAGCGACGTATTTATCTGGAGTCGCTAATTTCGTCGCCATTATGATTTATTTTGGTAGTGGGGACAAAGGATTCAGATTCACCTTTATCATTAAGGGTCGTAGCAAGTTGGAAGATCGAACCCAATAAAGAGACGATCGCTTCAAGATCCATCAAACATAGCAATGGATTCAGGTACGCTTCCGCAATTTAATTTATGTTGTTTATCTAATGAATCGACAGGGTACAATAAATTTCTGACAAGTGGTATCAGAGCCTACCTGTTTGATTTATGAGATCGAAGTTTTAGAATTTAATTTTTTTGTTGGATTCAGAACCCTAGATCGTTCCATCTAATTTAATTTAGGGTTCTGATTGCTCGATCAAAGTTTTATAATATCATAAATCTCATAAAGAATTTTGAGTTTGCCACTATATAATTTTGTGGAAAGTTACGACTGGCAATTTTTTTTTCTTTCTATTTTCTATTGTTAAATACATTCATATGATATAATGAAAAGTTTCAGTCGGTAAAGTAGATGTTTCGGCAAATATTGAGTTTGTTAAATTTCTTTTAGATTTGATAAGATGTTATTTATTTTGCTCGGTTGTCCTTATTGCAATAAATTAAAGTAGGACGATCTGAAGTTGTTTATATTGCTCGGTTGTCCTTATTGCTTGGTTGTCCTTATTGCAATAATCTCATGAATGAACAAAATTTTATATAAGATTAATTTTGCTCGGTTGTCCTTATTGCAATGTAAAGTAGGACGATCTGAAGTTTTTTCTTAGGAAGAACCCAAAGGATATCAAGTTGCCAATTCGTGAATTGAACATAAAGGCTCCTATAGGCCAGCAGTCGAATTTATTGTTTAGATAGAAGAACAATCACATTATGTTTTTTTTCTTTTAATGGTGATCGTTTTGACCTCGGTTAAAAATGAGTTTTCTAATATATGTGGGTTTAGGATTAAATAGCATCTCACATGGATAGAACTTTTAGTGCCTTGTTGATATACATTGAGTGATTTATACAGCTTAAAGGACTTTTGAACATTAGATTTGTGCAATCCGAGTAAGTTTGGATAGAACTTTTGCATGTTCCGTCAAATATTTTAAGGAATTGTTGATTTTTTTGGGGCTTGGACGGATTATATTCTAGGGTTGCTGTTGTTAAATTATTTGTTAAGGAATCGGTGACTTAAAGCATAGATTTATTTTATGGAAATTGTTTATAGCAGAACAAAATTATTTTATGTTTGACAGAAATTTGTTTCCAATAAATTCATGCTTTAAGTCATGCAAATATATTTGCATGCTTATGATTTTTTTATTTGAGTTATAATCTTGTAAATATGCATGTACATAAAGACTTGGTCAACAATCAAATTTTTTTGTGCCTTTTATGACTAGCAATAGTTGTCCAATATTCTAAGTAGACTCATTGAAACAAGATGTCGCCAAAGAGACCTCTCTTGCGTAGATAGTCTACGAGGGATGTCGGATGTTTGTGTGTGTATATTCATGCGGGTATTAGCCGGCCCAAAGAAAGGTTAATACTTGGCCGAATTACACACATACTTGTGGTGATAAATGTGTGACAATTATACGGTTTACATGTGATCCAAAGATAGGTTTATTATTTGATATGACTTATTGTCAACGTTTGATCACTACACCAAGAGTACCACTTGCAGTTAATAACTTAATATCACTGTCCAAAGACTTGATATTAATGATGTACTAGGTATCTTGAGATGGGGTTCACCATTACTTGAATTTGTTTGACTACATTTTACCCTTTGGTTATTAATTAGAGCATATTTGTTTATTTATTTATTTTTATTTTTTTGTTCTCTTTTCAGCTAGTGTTGCTTCAATATCTGCTAATCTGAACTCAATTCCAATGCTTAACGGGACAAACTTCAAGGACTGGAAAGAGAACATTTATATTGTTTTCGGCTGCATGGATCTAGACCTTGCACTTAGGATTGAGCGTCCTACTACTCCTAAGGATGACAGTTCATCTGGTGACAGAGCGAACTTCGAAAAGTGGGAACGCTCAAACCGTATGAGTCTAATGATTATAAAGTGCGGTATTCCAGAGGCATTCAGGGGTGCAGTATCTGATGAGGTTACCAATGCCAAACAATTTCTTACTGAAATCGAGAAGCGATTTACAAAGAATGATAAGGCGGAAAGAAGCATACTTTTGCTGCGCTTGATTACCATGAAGTATAAAGGCAAAGGTAACATAAGGGAGTACATCATGGAGATGTCTCATATTGCTTTAAAAACTTAAGGCACTTAAGCTCGACTTGTCGGATGACTTGCTCGTTTATTTGGTATTGCTCTCACTTCCTACACAGTACAATCAGTTCAAGGTCAGTTACAACTGTCAAAAGGAAAAATGGACTCTAAATGAGCTAATTTCGTACTGTGTACAAGAAGAAGAGAGATTGAAGCAAGATAAAACTGAAAGTGCTAATTTGGCTACCACCCCTAAAGACAAGTATAAGGGCACTAAGCGAAAGAATACAGAAGCTACTAAGGGTCCAGTGCAAAAGAAACAACAAACTGAGGCTAATGGTTATTTCTTTTGTGACAAGCCGGGACACGTAAAGAAGGAATATACAAAGTACCACGCATAGCGTGTAAAGAAAGGTACATTTCTTAATTTAGTATGATGTTAATTTAGCTTCAGTATCAAGAAACACATGGTGATTAGATTCTAGTGCAACTACTCACATCGGTGTTTCTATGCAGGGTTGCCAGATCTACCGAAAGCCAATTGATGGTGAAAGACACATCTACGTGGGAGACGGCAAGTCAGTAGAAGTGGATGTAATAGGAGAAATTTTGGATATTAGTTATTATTGGATTTGATAGACAATTTTAACTAAAGCTTTTATTGTACCGTCTTTTGGACGAAATTTAGTTTCAGTTTTCTTGTTTGACAATCTTATTTATCATTGATCATTTGGGAACAATAAAGTTTGATCTATCTTTAAATTCAAAATAATGTTGGTATTATTTTTTTTAAAATGTTCGTGACATGCTATTATCACTTGAAACTATTGCGTCCTATAAAGAAACCTTGCATATGGAACCACGTGGTACTAAACACAAAAATAAAGAATTTTTTTTAGACGAGAAGTGTAATATTTTTTGAGGATGTTGAGTTTGGGGGAGAAATAAAGTCAATGACATTGTCTTTGAGGAGGAATCGATTGCGATTCCTACTATCACTTTTGACGATGTGCAAGATTCTGCACCTGTCATTGATCAAGAAGTGAATTCGGAGCCTCAATAAGACAATGTCGAATTACCTCTATAAGTCGACTTTGAGCTACCTCAACAAGACAACATAAAGGCACCCCCCATTCAAGATAAGGTAATTGTTTATGAGGAACAAACTCAACAACCTCAAGAGAAGAGAAAGGGATTTTTTTTTTTAAAGAGACTTTCTCTTCGGTTTCTTTGAAAGACATTTTTAAACCAATCATAGTACTTGTTGTACATTTAATATTTAGTTACATCAAATGGATGTCAAAACAGTATTTCTTAATGGTAACATTGACGAAATAATTTATATGGTGCAACCAGAAAACTTTGTGTCAGAAGACCCAAAGAATATGGTTCGCAAACTGACAGAATCTATTTATGGACTCAAGCAGGCTTCTCGTCAAAGATACTTTGAGTTTTAACAAGTGACTATCTCGTTTGGTTTTGAGATGAAGATTGTGTGTATCACAAGTTCAGTGGGAGTAGAAATAATTTTCTGGTTTTGTATATTGATTGAAGTATTTAATGCAAACCAGGTGACACCTCTCGTTAAAGGAGACAAATTCAGTCTCAAACAAGTACCCTAAGGTTAGCCTTAAAATTAAGAAAATACAATAAATTTTTCCTTCATGATCAGTTGTAGGAAGTCTAATGTATGCTCAAGTATGTACGCGTCAGGATATTGCGTACATATTAGAATGTTAGGCAGATATTTAAGCAAATATGGATTGATCATTGGATAGTAGCCAAACTACTTAAGTAATTAATAGAGAACATGAAATTATATGCTCTTTGTAGGAGATCGAATAATTCTGGAGATCATAAGGTATTTCGACTATGATTTTGTTGGATGCCAACACAGCAGGAGATCCACATCAGGTTATGCTGACTAATGGAGGTATATATTGGATGAGTGTCAAACATGCACTCATAATTTCTTCCACCATGAAAGCAAGGTTTATAACATGCTGTGGGGTATCTATTCAGGGAATATGGTTGCAAAATTATCACAAGGCTGCGCCTACAGTACGGTGTTGAAAGACCACATGAAATTATGGTGTGACAATAAATCAGCAGTACTGTATTCCAATAACAACAGAAACTTATATAAGTCAAAGGATATCGACATAAAGTTTCTAGTTGTGAAGGAAAGAATTCAGAATGGTTATAGTGTCAATATAGCACATTAGGACAAACTCCATGTTAGCGGATCCACTCACAAAAACATTATCACCCAGGGTCTTTCATGAGCATACTGCTCATATGGGTGTTAATTAAGAATATGGCAATATAGTGGGAGTTTGTATTTTATGTATTTGGATGTTATTTGGTTTTGGACACATTTATGTATTAAAGTATTTTGGATATTTATCTGATCAGATATATGAAAATTGTGAAACCCGTAATTTTTAATTAGATAAATTTTCAGTGTTAATTATTATTATTATTATTATTTATAGTTAAATTAAAAATTATTATTTTCAAAAATTAAAATATTGGACTTTTGTTTGTCTGGCCCAATCCCGAACCCGCACCCGAGATCCGAACCCATTTCCGAACCCGAATCCACCTTCGGATTATTTTTATAAATTAAATATAGTAAGTAACCAAATTCCTAATAAAAACAAAACCTTTTATTTAAACACATATTAAACTCTCTCTCTCTCTCCTCTCATCTCTCTCTCTCTCTCTCTTTCTCTCTTTCAAGAGAGCTGAGATTTTTTTTCCTCAACCCGTAACCAACCGACCCCCTTCCCTTCCAACGACAACCGGCCGACCCCTCGCCTCCCCGCCGACGGAGCACCCCCTCTTCTTCCATAAATCCTCTCCTACTCCCTATAAAAACCCCTATCTTCATTCCCATTTCCATCACCATCTCCAAAAACCATTTCCACAAGTTGTGCCCTAGCCCGGAGCTCCGCCACCCCCGACGCCGACCGACCTTTCCCCGGCGCCACCCGCCAGGCCGCCCGACCCAGCCTCGGGCAACCCCCTTCGCCTCCGCCTGGCCAGACCCGAGCGGCCCCGATTCCAGCATTTGCCGCCACCCCGGCGTCGATCCCACTTCGGCCCCGATCCGAGGCCGAGCCCAGGCGAGCCCCGTGTCCCCTGTCCAGCACCCCGTGGTTTTTTGATCTTCTATTCCAAGCTTGATCTTCTGTTCCCGTAGGCGTGCTCGGATTTGCTGTCCGATCCCGGTTCGGTACGTATAGCGCAGCCGCGATCCGGCGAGGCGCTTTTCGAGCTATTCTCAGTCGTCCGTGGATTTTCTTTTCTCCATTTTTAACATCTAAGAGCTCTAGCCGGGCAACCCCAGGTATAATTGCTTTCCCCGTTTCCGTTCCGTAGTCGGTGATGATTTGGTCCCCGATCCCATTACGAGATTCGGTTAGACGATTCGAATTCGAAAATTCCCAAGTTCATTTGATATTTTCTGTGGTTGGTTTCCTTTTGAGAATGATAGTTCTGTGGTTTCTTCCCAGTGGCTCTTGGAAATTTCGAGTTAGTTTCGAGAAGTTTCTGTTGGTTTCTTTTTGAAGAATTTAGGTTCTGTTGGATTGGTTTTGAGAGTTTAATCTTTATGTTGGTTTGTTTCTGTGAATTCTCGGGTTTCCGAGTAATTTGGGGTATTCCGAGTATTCTTCGAAAATATTTTTGTGAGTTATTAATCCTTGTGGTGGAATGTAAATTATGGGTTTTTCCCTGGTTTGGGGATATTTACTTGGTATTGTGGCACATTTTTCCAGTTTTGGGTTATCCCGAAAATAGAGGGAATGCTGTCGAAATTTTTATAAATTTATAAAGGAATATTTTTAAATCGGATTTCGAAAATATTTTTTAAAGTGGATTTTGGGCGACTACCATATCGGTCAATGGGCCCTTAGTGAAAAGCAAACGAAACCGACATTGTTCCGGACATTGAGGCATTAGCTATATTATGACGATTGGACCAAGTCTGAGGCTCTTAATAAATTTTAATTAATTTAATTAGTTTTGTTTTCAATATTTATTAGTGCAAGACATTTTTCATAGCTAACAAATTTTTTATCTTATTTTAATTTATGTAAAAAAAAATCTGTAAAGGGCCATAAGCCCAGCTTTTATTACTTTCTGTGGTTTTGTAATAAGTTAGTGTAGTTTTATTCTTTTCTGGTTTGTGGTTGGCGTAAACACGTAAAAATAGTAAAATAATTATTTATAGAAAATCAATATTATTTTTCTCACACTAAATAAATTAGGAAAATTACAATTTTATTATTTAAACAAATTTTACGTTTTTTCATATAAAGAAAAATATTATTTTTAAATATAATATAATGAAATACAAAGTTTTGTCAAATAATTGAAAAATACGATTTTTCCCAATAAAAAGTTAAATTGACTTTTCTTCAGTTAGTAACTCACATCGATAAGAGTGTTCTGGTAGAGTTTGTAAATAATCTAAAACCGGACTAGGACAAATTCTAGAGATTGTAACTAGCACACCTAGATATGGATTGAATATTGGTGCTAATTCAGGAATTCTCAATTGTAGGATTTCGAGGACTGTACTAGCATCATCCCGAAACCAACATCGAATCCAGTTATAATCAAGGCAAGTACAATTGTGTTAGTTTACCAATTATTTAGTAATCGTTTTATTGCAAGTTTAAACCACGATGTAACACGGAACTCTCTCTGAGAGCATTGACTGATTGACTGTTGGGTACTGGGGAGTAGTATAATAAGTATGACCACATCCAAATTAGTATACTGACTGTGTTAGCTTACCCCTCATACACACGGGGATAAGCCATATCGTATCAATAGGATACAACTGTACAACCCAATCCGGTCATATTCATTGCCTATGCACATCACAATGTTTTAACTGCTGAAGAACTATTTATTTTAAATTGTTTAAAAGTGCATAAATTTATTATTATTTCAATTGCTGGATTATCATGAATTGTACTTTGCTTCCTCTTGACTGGAGACAACATTTTTAGGTTCTTTTGATGATGCTAAGCTATTGATAAGTAGCTACTATGACCCTGGGCTGTACCCGGCTGTTTTACTAGAGGATGATGATGATGAGACTGCTAATTAGATTTATTTCCAGTTTATGATTATGTAGAAAACAAATATTTTATTTCAGTTGTGGTTTGTATTTGAAACTTTGTGTTGGACAAGTCTTTAAGTTATCGAAGTATTAAAAGTTGTGGCAATTAGACTGTGTTGTTGATTACCTACATGAGTGATACAGCTTACTGTCGCCGTCTCAACAACGGTGCAGGCTGGGCATGAACCGATTCGACCCAAGAAATTGGGACCGGGTCGTGATATGTTTTTAGTGGTGGCCCATGCAGGTCCGATCAACAACTTAGGAAAACATATCTAGAAATATTTAGAACACTAGAACATCAATTTGTCACAACATAGGACCGAAATATATTATAAATAAATATTTTGTTTTTTATAGACTGGTAGGCTACCGTACTTATGTTTTGCAATCCTAAACCTTCCAGAATATGGCCACATTCCTGCTGGCGATGGGATGTCATCACCCGATCATACCCCACCTCCTCAACCAAGTTCGGGTTTTACACCCCATCAGCTGACCGACCGTCCCCATAATGTACCCCGTGGGATGTATGCTGCTACAACGGCGGATCCATCATCCCCCAGACTGAGCTGCAGCCCCCTGTGGAAGTACCCACTCCAGCTGTCCCACCGGTGCTTGTGGACCCCACCGACCTCATAGGTCTGCTACGAGGAGTGCTAGAAGCCTAGAGAGCTCAAACGGAAGCTCATCAAGAGCAAACCGCGATTATGAGGAAAAGCATAGAGAATGCTCATAACGTGGCTATGACTGCTATAGGGAGAGGAGAAGCAGCTCAACTTGAACCAAGGCCTGCCAAGGTAAACATAAATCTAAGGGATTAATTTATGTAACATTAAGGCCATTTAAATTAATGGGGATCATATTGCTAAGGTGGGCGATATTGAGAGTTTCAAGAAGCAGAACCCTCGACCCTTCAAGGGAACCGAGGGAATCGTCTATGCCGATGAATGGCTCGACAGCATGGAGCGTCTCCTAAGCGTCGCTCAACTTCCAGAAGACCTCAAGCCGAAGCAGTAGGACTCCAACTATAAAATGTAGCAAGCACCTGGTATCGGAATACCCCGACTCCAGGATAAGCAGCTTGACTGGAACACCTTCGAAAGGTTGTTCCAGAGGAAGTTCTTCCCAACATCAGAGTTGCAGGAGATGGAGAGGCAATTTCAGAACCTGAAGCAAAGAAATATGACTGTTGGAGAATATGCGGCAGAATTCGGCCAACTCAGCCGTTTTGCCAAGAATTTGGTAGCTAACCCTGATGATCGTGCTGAAAGGTTCAGATATGGTCTGAGAGAAGAGATCCGCATCCATGTGATCTCAGGCGGTGCAAAGACTTATGAAAGGATCCTGGAGCGAGCTCAGGATATAGAGAAGAGTCAACCCGCTCGCTCAAAGAGGGATTATCCTGGAACTAACAACTTCCAGGATAATCAGAAGAAGCCCAACAACAACAACAACAACAGGCTTTCGTACCACCAGCAGACGAGACAATGATAGAGCACCTCAGAGGCAGATCCCTGTCCATGATTTTTGCAAGAGGCCAGGACATCAGTCGAACATATGCAGGAAGAGGCTAGGATACTGCCTAGTCTGTAGGTCTGCCACCCACCAAGTGAAGGACTGTCCCTCGTCAGTCCACCGGACTGGAGCAACTCAACAGAAAGGTCCTCTACCACTCAGCAACAACAGTTTGGGCAACATCAACAGAAGACTGGGCGAGCTTTTGCCCTAACAGCAGAGGTACAAGAGCCAGAGAAGGAACCTACCGCTGATGTCATCGCATATTTCATTTATGTGCATTCATATCCTGCTTTAGCATTATTTGATTCGGGTGTATCACATAGTTTCATATCAACAAAATTCATCACTGCGCACCACCTAGATACGGGATTTAGCAAAAAGATATGTAGAGTTATGACTGGTGGTGGACCCATATCCATCACTGAGACCTGTAACTGTCCTATAACAATATCTGGACACAACTTCTTAGCACCCTTACTGGTGATGCCCTTACCTAACTATGATGTAGTCCTAGGAATGGACTGGTTAAGTAAGCAGCATGCGCTGATAGATTGTCACAGAGGATGTGTAGTCTTCAGCCCACCTGGAGAGCCGGAGTTTGAAATCTATCGAGCTCCGGAATATGGAGGGTATTACTTACTCCTCTATCACCGAAGAACCTGGACCTCCTCACCCTATCATAGCAGAATTCATGGATGTTTCCCTGATAGTCTTCCCGGATTACCCCCAGATCGAGACATAGAGTTCACCATTGACCTAGTCCCTGGTTCTTCCCCTATTTTTAAGGGATGCTACAGAGTCAACCCAAAGGAGGCCAAGGAAATGAAGGATCAGATCAATGAACTGAAGGCTTTAGGATTTATCCGAGACGGAGCTTCACCCTAGGGAGCACCTGTCTTATTTGTGCCCAAGAAGGACAGAACAGTACGGATGTGCATCGACTATCGGGCGCTGAACAATATCACCATCAAGAATAAGTACCCCCGCCCCGGATCGATGACCTGTTTGATCAATTAAGTGGAGCTAAGGTGTTTTCAAAGATTATACTAAGATCTGGCTACCATCAGATCAATGTCAGGAAGGAAGACATTCCCAAGACGGCGTTTAACACCAAGTATGGGCAATTTAAATTCTTGGTCATACCATTTGGACTAACGAATGCTCCTGCTGTGTTCATGAACCTTATGAACAAGGTTTTCCATGAATACCTAGATCAGTTTGTCGTTGTCTTCATCGATGACATTCGGATCTACTCGAAGACTGAAGAAGAGCATGAAGAGCACCTCAGGAAAGTTCTGGGAACTTTGAGGAAGTAGAAGCTATACGGTAAGCTATCTAAATGTGAATTCTTTCTAGATAAGGTGGATTTTCTTGGCCATGTTGTCACAGGAGAAGGAATTTCGGTGGATCCTAAGAGATAGCTGTTGTTGAGAAGTGGTCTACACCAAGTTCAGTTGCTGAAATCAGAAGTTTCTTGGGCTTGGCTGGCTACTACTGAAAGTTTGTGAAAGATTTTGCCAGGATTGCTGAACCAATGACGAAGCTCACTCGGAAGAATGAAGAGTTCATCTGGACGGAAGTTTGCCAGGCATCGTTTGAGGAACTGAAGAAGAGACTTACAACAGCACCGATACTTGCGCTACCCGCAGGTACCGGAGGTTTCTCAATATACAGTGATGCCTCTGGAAAAGGACTGGGTTGCGCTCTTCAACCATGGGAAAGTGATTGCTTACGCATCTAGGCAATTACGGACTCATGAGAAGAACTATCCCACACATGATCTGGAGCTTGCTGCAGTCTCTTTGCTTTGAAGCTATGGAAACATTATCTCTATGGAGAGAGGGTAAAAATATTACAGACCACAAAAGTCTGAAATATGTTTCACTCAGAAGGAGTTGAACATGAGACAAAGAAGATGGCTGGAACTGATGAAGATTTTGACATCGACTTGCAGTACCATCCGGGTAAGGCTAATGTGGTTGCAGATGCACTTAGTCGATACCCATTGGCAATGTTCTTAACTAAGGAGAGGCACTTGTTGGAGGACATAGAGAAGCTTGGTCTGGAGATTGTACTGCCTGAGAAAAAGATGAAGGAACTGGGGCGAGAAGCTATTGTACCTGGAGCTGACTCAACCATGATGTCGTTGCAATTGCGTTCAAGTCTGATGGACAAAGTCAAGGAGACACAATTCTAAGACGAGACGCTTTGTAACTCAGAGATCAAGTGCTGACAGGAACACTTGAAGGATTCTCTATAGCCAGTGACGAAGCATGAAGAATGGTACGAGACTGTGTATACCATCTGGCAAACTGAGGAATGAGCTGATGCAAGAAGCGTACCAGTCGCAGTATTCCATACATCCTGGAGCTAACAAGATGTATCGGGATATGCGTACCATGTTTGGTGGTATGGAATAAAGAAGGATGTATCCAGATTTGTGCTAGATGCTTGATTGTCAACAAGTGAAGGCTAGTAGACAGAGACCCACGGGACTTCTACAGCGCTGGACATTCTGGAGTGGAAGTGGGAGCATATAACGATGGACTTTGTGTCAGGATTGCCTCGATCCCAAGGAGGGAAGGACGCCATTTGGGTTATTGTGGATCGACTGACTAAGTCAGCCCACTTTATCCCCTTCAAGGTTGGTTATCCACCGAGAAGTTGCGGCACTGTAC